>VNJQ01001797.1:0-120944 GCA_008042515.1 Drosophila truncata
AAAATTCTGAAAGAACATTAAGTGGCCAAATCTCAAATTTGATGAAAATATGTTAAGAAACTGCAGAGTTATGATTTTTTTTATTATTTTTCTGATTGTTCCTATGAGAGCTATAGGATATAGTCTTCCGATTTTCATGAAATTAAAACCGAAATTCTAAATTAATAATTAATGGCCAAATATCAAATTTGGTGGAGTTTTGTTGAAAACTGACAAAGTTATAATTTTTTTTCGAAAGTTTTACCGATCGTTCCTATGGCAGCTATATGATATAGTTGTCCGATCCGGCCCGTTCCGACATATTTACGAGTGAGAGTATATAGAAGACTAACTGCAAAGTTTCATTCAGATAGCTTTAAAACTGAGGGACTAGTTTGCGTAGAAACGGACAGACAGACAGAAAGACAGACAGACAGACAGACAGACAGACAGACAGACGGACAGACGGACAGACGGACATGGCTAGATCGACTCGGCTGTTGATGCTGATCAAGAATATATATACTTTATAGGGTCGGAGATGTCTCCTTCACTGCGTTGCAAACTTCTGACTGAAACTATAATACCCTGCAAGGGTATAAATATATAAGTAGAAAATATGTGAAAATATAATATAATATAATTATAAATAAATATAATTATAAGAATTTCTAAGGGATTCTAAGGGTTATTTAAGTTTGATTGTTGAGATCATTAAATATATTTCTTTTTCTCTTCAAATTTGAAAAATATTTATTAAGATTTGAAAAATAAAAAAATATATGAAATTATGAAATAAAATATAAAGAATTTTTTGTATTTTTAATGCATCTTAAACTTCTTTGCATTAATTTAAATTCGCAAATACTCAATTTATTAGGTTTTAAAACCTTTCTATTGAATTTATAGTTTTAAAATATTAAAATTATTGTAAATTTTTGACAATTTTAATTATGGAAAATTTTTAAATAAAATTGTTTGTTTGTTTTCTACCGGTTATGATTTTTAGGGTTAAAAATGACTCCTTTCCTAAGTTGCAAGCTTCTAACTTAAGGATCCTGCAAGGATATAAACATAAATGGATTAGCAGTCAAAGAACCTTAAAAATATATAAAAAAAAGAATGTTAAAACTATTACTTATTTTACTTATTATTTGCTAATTTTAATTTAAAATTAAAATAATTTCTATTTGTAACGTTTAATCCCTTAAATGAAGTATAAATATTGCTCTTAAAAAGGTCTTCCCCCCCATTTCTTCTGGTGTAATGATGCATAGTGCTGCTGTTGGGATTCTTTATGTTGCCCGTAGTTGCTTTTGCTGTTGGCTGCCTGCTACTTTGGCAATATGTTTTTCGTACGAGCATTTCCCTTCTTGCCGTGCTTGAATTTTGGTCTTGGACTGGGCGGTCGCCCACGAGGAGGAGGTGGACGTGGTGCATGTGGATGATGGGAGCTGAGATCTGGAGGATGGAGTATGAGAGGCTTGGGGGGGAGGAGCCCCATAATGAAAGTCGTCGTCTCCCATCGTTGTCTGCATCTTGGTCGTCTCCTTCGTCTTCGGCGGTTTGATCAAATGAATGAATATTATCATCGATGCCTCTTGAATGTTGAACGAGCTGACTTGATGACCGTGCACCGGAGCGACGATCGTAAAGAATTCTTTTTTGTTATTCTTCCCCATCTTCTTGTTGTTGTTGTTATTATTGTTGTATTGTTGCACCCAGTAAAGGTGTGTGTGTGTGTGTGTGTGTGTATCTGTGAGTGGTGTAAGCTGTTTGATCTAATTGGTTCATCGAACCAAGTCTTCAAGAGAGACTCCTCGGTCTGCAATCTCGAGATCCCATCCCAAGGATTATGATGTTGGGGCGAAAAGAAGAGATTCGATTCTTTTTTTTTTGCCAATTTGGTGGACAATCGTAGGCCAGGCCATAAAAAAATGCTGGCTAACAATAACACCAGCCTAGAGTGGAGTAGGAGTAGGAAGACACTAAAAGAAAAATTGTTGAGGATAATGTGCTTAAGTGGGTTTAAATTTAATTAGGAAATGGTTTATGAAATGAGATATATAAGGAATCTTGAAGAAATACAATTTGTATACCCTTTAATTTATTTATTCAATTCTGAAAAAGGAAAAGCTTTAGAATAATCCAGTTTACTTCCTTAAACTTAAGGCCTTTCACTTATTAAAAGTTAATTACCTTAAAGATACATTTACAGCTTGCATTTTCCACCTTTTGTATAGAAAATATTCACCTATACCCATTCCGCTATACCCACCTCTTTAAAGTATCAAAAACCTTGAGATGCATTTCCCTAAAAATGCATTCACCAGTTTTTTTTCCCGAGTGAACCCAAGACTGCCGGCGACATGTACAAATACAGCAGTTGGTTATTTAACCAGAGTCAAAATCGAAATTCCAGGAATTTAGGATTGGGCTCTTCTTCTGCTGCTGCTTTTTTATATATTTTTTTCCAGGGCGGGGGTCATAATTAAGTGGCCTTAAATGCCGCTAAAGGAATTTCTCGCAGGCGACATTATTATCAGTGTGCCTTTCCCTCTTTCCTTGGGTGTTTTTTCTTCTTTCTTTACTGATAGGCCCAGAAAATTGTATTCTTCGGCTTCGTTTCATTATATATAGATTGACTTGGCATTGATCGGCTTTCAAAGAATGGAATGTACTGGAGTTGGACAAACGAGGGACAATGGAGCGAGGAATTTATTGGGGTGCATCATCTGCATCTGCATCTGGGAGATACTCTCAGCACTCAAACAGGTTGGGGCACTACGGCACAATTGCACAATCTTCTAGAGCTTCTGTGTGTATAGTTCGATTGGTAGTTCGTCATCGGCAACGGCACAGAAATTCCAATCACATGACTTCATATCGGAGTTGGGTGAGCAGCACTCGCCGTTGTACTTGTTCGCGGTCTTGAATCTTAGAGTCTTGGGTCTTGCGTCTTACGTCTTGAGTCTCTAGACTTGAGTCTTGAGTCTTGACTTTTCTGTGTTCGCTTTTCCAGCGTTCAGCTTTCCAGCGTTTTTTTTTTCAGTTCTCAGGCCGCCAAGGCAAGTCAAGTCAAACCAGTTGCCCCGTGACTCAGAGAGGGTGGCTGCGGGGAGTTGCCACTAATTGCATATGCATTTTGCATAATCTCGTAGTAATTACAATAGTTCGATCTCTCGCCTTTTGCCATTCACAAGCCGTCCCGCCGCCGTCTATCTCCCGTCTCGTCTGGTAGCCGCCGCTGCTGGTTGCTGCTGCTGCTGCTGCTGCTGCTGCTGCTGCTAAAGTTGCCTTTCAGTTCATTCATAAAACTTGCTGCAGTCGCTGCGACGTCGCTGTCTCGGCTGCCGTTGCAGTTGCAGTCGCAGTCAACGTCGAAAACGTCGGATCTCTGATATGGCTTATACCACTATACTCACTATACTACTATATATGCACAGTATCTCCTCTGCACACTGCACACTGCACACTGCACACGCTGCACCACAGTGCATTTCATCACTCAGCCGCCACTCCAAACAAAAAGCACCAAACTCAAGCCCACAGAGACGGACCTTCTTAAATACTCTTCCTCTTGGAAATTGGGAATAACTAATATATAGATCTAGATGCATAGAAATTAGGCTACTTTTAACCTGAAAGCTAAAGTATATGGGAAATTGATAAGCTAGTTTTTAAAACTATGTAAGAAAAACAAGTATCTTTAAATTACAATTTTAAGAAAAAGTAAAACCTAAAATAAATCACAAGGTTTTCTATTGAAATATTACCAAAGAGCATACAACTATATAATCATACAAACTATATTTAAACTCTTTGATATTACTTTTCTTGGAGAAAATATAAATCAATATGAAATTCAATACTAGGATATAGTATTTACTTTTATGGTTGTAATTATAGCATTCACATTTTTTCAGCTTACCCAAATTAAGGTTAAGAATATCTTTGCGTAGAAAGAATAATAATCCTAAGACACATTTTCTAATCTTTTATTAATCAAAATGTAAAGATATCCTTAAAGAATATTAATATTTCTTACTAAAATCAATTTGAATTAATTTTTCTTCTACCAATAAATATTATAATTCTTGCATTTAAAAATATATTAAGCATTTTTCTTCAATATGAAACCTATATCTTTTTTAGGAGGTTTTTTCCTTATTGAATAATTTATTTATCGATGCAGGTGTATCTTTTGCATCAAAACCGAAACTAATTATTTTTATAATATTTTCTTTATTGAAATGAAACTTAACTCGCTCGTCCTACTTTTTCATACGATATCAAAGATCCTTCTTTCTCCTTCAAGAATCTCCTTTCCTCCTGTCATCAACTGATAATTTCAATGCTATTAAATCCCTCATCACCATCCTAAGACATAGATCACCCAGGGTATGCGAGGTGCGGTGCAAGGCGACGATCCTCCCAGCTCAATCCGAATCCGAATTCGAATCCGATCCATTCCATTCTTGTTTTTTTGACACCAATGCACTCTCTCTGGCTCTTATCGCACATAATTCATATCTGGTTTCTCGCACTGTAGCACTGCCCCGTGCGTGTGTTAATCTCCCCTGTTTTTTTGTCTTCAGTTTCGGTTCTGGTTTCGGTCACTGATAAACTCTGGCTGGGATGGGTGCAATACAGCCCCCAGAACACAACACCCCACAGCCCACACCCTTACCCCTACCCATTCCCATTCCCATTTCCATTCCCATTAAAATTAAAATTAAATGCTCGATGCAGCGCTCATTGTTGGCGCCTAATACTTATTGTACACATATATTTCAATTTATTAATTTCGTATGCATAAATCTTGCGCTTTATTTATTCAATTTGAGTCTTTGTTGTCTGCTGATCGCAACGGTGGCCCTGGAGTCACACAGTTCTCCTCGCTCGGACACAATGCATCTGTGGCCTATGGGCTATTGATGCTAACTGGCGGCGGCGGTGGCGGTGGCGGTTTCGGTGCTGTCGGGGTGCTTTCAGGGGTTAAGAGCAGCGGAGGAGTATAGAAGAGGGTTAAGAGAGGGGCCTTTGGGGGGCGGGGCACTATCGTTTGAGGCGGCGCACATTCGATCTTTGACTTGTAAATTCTTGGAATGCAGTTAGTGGGGCATTTTAATGGAGGCTGTCGCTGTCTCTCTGTCTGTCTGCCGGTCCCCCGTCGTCGAATCTTTCGGATGCAAATGCCGCTGCAGCAGCAGCAGCAGCAGCAGAACGTACTGTGAGGTGTACGTACTGGTACGAGAGCATGTGGCGTGTATCTAAAAACTTGTGGCATGCCAATTATTGGGGTCAAATGTGATTAAACCTAGTCTAATCGATGTAACTATATGCACCGGCCAACTCTTGCGACATTTCCCACTCAACTAGCTCTGTTTTTTGACTAATTAATGCTTGTGGAATGTGTCATGGTGGCACTTGAGGCATTATTTTCATCGCAGCTAAAGGAATTTTTGTAGATTTTAATATCTATTATTATTCTTTAAAGAGTAGGTAATCTTTATCATGATCAAATCCCCCTATATCTATAACTTTAACAATCTCCAGTAACCCCTAATTATGTTGACAAGCGTTGACAAGTTCTAATCAAAATTGAAGCTCAATTTATTGAATTAATTTATCCATTTCTGACGAGGGTCTCAAACCTCTATTGAATTCTATTAAAAAATTTAGCAGCATGGTTTGGAGAAGATTTTCCAATAGCTTTTCTTTGCCTTGATTGCCTGAAAAAGAAATTGAAAAGGGGAATTGTAGTTCAAACATTAAAAATGGATAGGGAAAACTGCGGAAAAATTGTATGAAGATTAAAGAATAATAGGATAGGATAGGATAGGATAAGTAAGAGATAAAAAACTAGGAGAAATTTGTAAATATTTAATAAATTTTATACTGTATCTAAAGAGTAAAGAAAGACAAATAAAAAGCTTGTTTAACTTGCTTAAATATGGGTCTTAATTATTGTGAATTAATGCAACTTTGTGAGTTCTTATGTCTTATTTATAAAAAGTAAAACCCATAATTTTCAATATATATCTGGAATAGATCCAAAATCTGAATAATAAAAGTTTTAAGGATACTTGAAGGTACATAAGTCATTGATTACTTCTCAAAATCTACCAATGGTTCTCAGAAAACACTTTTTACCATTTATATTTATGTTTTTCATTGGCCAGCGTTTGTTTGTCAACAAAAGATTGCTTTTGAGGAAAATGCTATCTTATGTATCCAACTTCAAATAACAAATGGAAATGAAAAAAATATTATTAAAGAGTTCAATTACAATTGACAAAAGTATATGTTTCTCCCATAAACAATAAAGGAAAGAAGCCATTGTAGAGGCTTTGAAGCTTTCTCGCGCCTCCGCCATTTTGTAGTTCGGCCATTAGGAAAAATACAAAACTTTATATATAAAGTTTATAGACATATAAACAGATAGATAGTGTGCATATTTATTGTATATATATATTTAGGTTAATACTTCCGATTCGTGGCCGTGTAATTCGAGCAGTTTACGATTATGCAAATGCAATCGATTAATGGGCGACGACAAAATGGCCGAAAGTTACACGGAAATCTGGAACTGAACACGTCCAAAACAAAAAAAAACATAAATTTCTACACCTGACGGCCATTTTGTATTTCGGTCTCTTTCATTTATTGTTGTATTTTATATATGTTGTTGTTTAATTTGTTTTTGTGAGTATTTCTTTATTTTTTGCTTGAGTTTTGCGCTCTTTTCTGAGATTATTGCTAATTTCGGGTGGCTCTCTTGTGTGTGCTTGTGGTGGGGTTTTTTTTGCGTGTGTTTGTTTTTTGGGGGGTAATGTGTGTGGTGGGGTTGACCACGTGATGCGCTCTCTGCAAAAAAAAAAATTAGCCAAGAATTTTGGGGGTTCAAAAAGAAACTCCAAGAAATAGGAAAATGCATTAAAGTTAAGGAAACTTCAGGGATTTAAAATTACAATTTAATAATGGTTTATATGGTTCTTATATATTTGCAATTTATTATTATTAAATGTATGTGCGTAGAAAATTTGCCAATTTTTTTTTCGGGAGAGTCTTCGATCTTTTCTATGTGTTTGTGAGAAATGCTCCCAAAAACCAAGTGAAAAAATACCATGGCACAACAAAGTATCTGTGTGTGGTTATATAGTGATTGTGTGTGGCTTTTCGATGGTTGTGCACGCCCCTATGCGTTGTCGCTGTCGTTGTTAATATTATTATATTGTTCTTGCTTTTGTTGCTGCCCAACAACGACCCTTACGTCAGCAGTCAGCAGCACGTGGACTATTATTAAGGCGTTTAATTAACTCGGAAGCATTTAGGATCAAATTCATAACTAAAGGAAGCAACCGAAGGGCAGTTTAATATCAAAGGGATTCAAAGAAAGTTGGATTATTTTGGGATCTATAAATGTTTAGGATTTAATTTATATCAATATAATTGATATTTCAAAGAAAGTTTCTAGGTTGAGCCTATTATTTCTATGTATTTCCTCCAAGGGTGAGACCTTTTGATTTGATCAGAAAATTATTTTCAATTTTATGCCTACTAGATGAAAATTTTGCCCCCATGGCAATGGCACACACTCATACAGTCGCACATGAGAGCCCTCTCGCACGCATACAGGCATTGGGTTCTAGTATCCGTAGTATCCCGTATCTGTATCTGTAGCTGTATGCATCCGTATCTGTATCTGTGGAGTGTATCTGTATCTGTAGCTGCCAACGTCGCCGTCGCTCCGCTTGTGATATGGGCTTGATGTTACATATTTCATATGGCACACTAACTGGTTCCGGTTCTCCTGTGTCTTCTTCCTCTTCAGAGGGTCTTCACTGTATGCCTCTTTGTGGAATGGCCCCCTTTGTGGGACGCCACTGCCAGTGCCACAGGAATTTGTTCCTCTTCGGCCTTTTCTTCAGCCTTTTGTTTTTGTTCTTTTCGGGGCTGCCTTGATCGTGAGTGTGTGTGTGTGTGAATCTTTACACTGCGCGTAAAGTCTTAGAAGTTGGGAGGTATAAGAAGTTTGAGTTTAAGTCGAGCTTTTGTGTTGAGAAGAAGAAATGCTTTGACTTTTCATTATATCCTTTTAATTAAAAGGGTGTAATTTTCAAAACTTTTTGTAATATATACAAAACATTCTTCGTAATATCATTCAGAGAAAATTTGTAACTTCAGCATTATATTTTAAGACATAATTATAAGCCGGAAAGCGAAATCCCATAAAAGTTTATAGATCCTAAAGAAACGTTTCTAACTGATTTTGTAAAATATTAGGCCTATTTTGCGACTTCTTCATCGTACAGAAAAATATCCCTTAGAAAATTGAGCTCTTCACTTGAAGACAAAGTTATTAAAAATACATTATTTCCGTATAATTCCCCCTTGTATCACGTTTAAATAATACGTATTTTCTCACAAACTCTTATTGCTCTTCTCCATCACCATTGGATGTATCAAAAAGGTTAAAGATTTATCTTTTAATCGACAAACAATAAGAATCATAAGATCGCCTTGAATCAATTCAAGTTAGCATTGATTACTAAACAATTTACAATGGTGATATCAATAAAAATAAACTCGTTTTACGCTTATTAATAGTAGCATTTACAATTAATTATTGTTTGCCTAGAGGCTACATGTACGGATACATGAGCATATCTATTAAAGTCTGATCCGCTAAGCGGTTGAAATTAATAAATGTCAATTAAGAGTAAACCTGCTGTGTTTTAAACATATCAAATGTAATATTTATTTATAACTAAGCTACTGGGTGGGATAAAATGTAATATATTAACACTTTTTACTTGTTAAATATGAATTAAATAAATTTATATCCTCTTAACAATTAAATAGAAATATTTTAATAAGAATAATATTAAACTTTTAAGTTTATTGTTTCTAAAATAAATAAAATCTTAATCTGAAATATGCAGGGGTTTTCCCGAAAAGATATGTACTTTTAATATATTAAGAGATTCCTAAATAATCTGAAATAATAAATCATTAACAAAATAATTGTATTTTTGAACTATAAAAATTCCCTTTTTGCGAATAAATCCCGCACCACACAAAGAAAATCCCCCCCAAAACCAACTTTCCTGCGAATAACCGTTATGATTGCCTTGCCAAATCCGCCATTTTGCTTTCGATCGTTTCGTTAATGAAAATTTCTCGCTGTGCTTAGACGCCGCTCACCAACACACAGACGATTGTGCTCCCGAGCAGCTAAGCTTTGGCCAGCGGCCAGAACGAGATAAAGCGACTATCGGCTATGAGTGTGTGTGTGTGTGTGTATCTGAAGGTTTGTTTGCTGTTTTTTTGAGAACACCGAGCAGACGTCGGAGCAGGCTACGAACAAGCACCCTCCCCCCCGCCCCACAACCCAAAATCCCCCCGCTGCGGCCTTGGGGCTGTGTGGCGTTAACCATTACATGCAAACTCACACTCACAGGCGACGCCGGCAGAGGTGGCAACCGAGGCAAGGCAAGGCAAGGCAGGCAAGGCGAGGCAGAGGCAGCCGCTCATTCATTCATACTTGTTGCTGTATCTCTGTCGGTGTATCTGTGTGCTGGGCGTGCGGCGGTGTGTGCGTGTGTCGTTGTTCGGTCGCAAACTAAAGTTTCGTGAGGCATTTGTTTCAGTACGTCACCGACAGCGCCAACGAAAAGAAGGAGGAGGCGGCGAGCCGGACTCAGCACTGGGGAATTGGATTGGAGTGTGTGGAGAGTGTGGTGTGGTTGTAGTGTGGTGCGGTGGTGCGTGGTGTGCGGAGAGGCCAGCGGAATTAGGACTGTCTGTCTGGCCTGGTAGTAGCACTGCTTAAAGGGTTTCCTCGGTAGGAAGGAGGAGGAACAGCAGCGGGAAAGCCGGGCAGGCAGCCTTCAAGCTCCCAGCCTCAGCTTCGGCTTTCATTTACAATCAAAAAGTGCTCTAAATTAGTACAAAAAATACCAGAAAATAAGAAACAAGAACAGTGCATGTGTCAGTGCTCTAGTGTCCCTAATTATTAATTAGCTTAAAGCCTCGGACAAACAAAAAAAGAACCCAAACAGGCACACACGAAAAATTATTTCGCAAAATTTTTTGCGTCGCAGTTCAAAAGAAAACAAAGCAAGCCCCAGCCAAGAGCAACTTAAACGACGTATTTAACAAACCAAAAAAAAGAAAAAACTAGGGGAGCAACAACAAATACAACAACAACAACAACAACGACAACATCAAGAATTAAAAAACAAACTCGCTCGCGACTTTTGAGCCTCGCAACTGAATAATTAAAATTAGAAGCGGAAAAGTAAATACAAAAAAAGAAACAACACTAAATAAATTTCAAATAAAGAACCCGAAACGCTTTAAGTATGTGTACATATATGTATTTACATATACATACGTATACATATATATATTTTAGAACAAAAAAAAAATGGCGCACAAAGAAACTGTGAACTTATACAATCAAAAATTTTTTATTTGATTGCATGTACATATGTACAATGTACGAGACCCAAGACCAACAACAACAAATGAACTTTGTACCAGTGACAACGCCAGCAATGATGATGATGATTAAGGCGCTGCTGTGATGATGAATGAAATGTGTGGCCTAGAATGATGTACATACGATCATCAATGAAGTTGGGCTTTAATTCATTAAAGAACCTTAGTGTCCAGCAATCCTAAAGATACACAGAGATCTTAAAGAGCATTAAAGAAAAAGATTCAGAGAAAAGTAATTAATGCAAAGAATTAATTAGTTTTAAAAGAATCCTTAAACATTATCCTTTAAGAAAGTAAGAAAGATCTTAAAGCAGCTCTTCGATCATCCTAGGAGCTTCATCCTTAACCCGTCATATCTTTAATATGCAATTGTAATAGACTTGACAATCAAAACAAATAAAGGTATGGGAGGTTCGTTCTGTTCTTGCTTATTGCCTCCTTCGCTAGGTGATAAAGCTCTTACACTCTGGCGGCGGCGTGCATTGAACTAATTGGCCCCAATGTTGTTGCTATTGTTGTGTTTGTTGTAGACTAGTTTTCCACGTTTCTTTTGCCCTGTTGTTGTTTTTTTTTTATAATACCCTTCTCTGTGTATTTATTTAAAGCGCAAATGTTTTAGATACGACACACACACAGAGGCGTAGAGTGTAGACTAGAGAGTAGAAAAGAGAGAGAGAGGGGGGGAGGTAGAGCCAGTCAGACCGCTGTCGACAAATAACAACAACAACAAGCCGAAAAAGTAAACTACAGCAAAATCAACAACAACTATGTATAAAGGCAAACTTGCCTATCTGCTTGCCTTTATTATTATTGTTGTTGTTGTAATTGTTGTAGTTGCTTTTTTTTTTTTGTTGGGTGCGTGTGCTCAGCATTTAACTAAACTGGCACACACGCACACAAAAAAAAAAGCGAAACACAAAAAAAAAACACCAACAGATACACTAACACCAACACCAACACTAGATACACCAACGCGACCACACCAACACCATTTCAACAATCTGTCAGGGCTGGCAGCGTAGTCCGTTTATATAATCATCGTCTAAATGGCTTTGTTTGTAAGTATCTACACATTTATTCAAATGCAATTTGTTTCAATTTTTTATTTCGACTGATTTTCACGTATAAGTGTGGGGAAAATCTGCAGCTTGCATGTGCAATTCAGTATCTGTGTGTTTTCTGTGTATGTGCATGCGAACAGCTGTTCGCCGACAACAGAAAACAGCTGTTACCATTGCAGTGCAATTCCTACAACAACAACAACAACAAATGAAATAACAAAAAAATAATACAGAACAAAACAACAAAAGCAAGAACCCAGAGAGCACAGAGCAAGCGAAGCGCACTGACGCTGACAGCGGCGACGGCGGCGGCCATGTGTCCTTAAAGCGCTCGTGGGACTTTTTTTGCGCACCAAAAAATATCAAGTATACGCAACCGACACCGCTGATGGGAAAGCGAGAGAGCGGTGGCCCCAGACGTTGCTCCCTCTCTTTCACTCACCCATACGCGGACAGCAAAGAGCGAGCGTGGGGCTCTCTCTCTCTTACCTATACAAGCTCACCCACATGCGCAACAAGTTGTTGTTGCTTTGATAGCACTCTCTGGCTCCCACACACACACAGACACACACATAGAGAAGCTGAGCGCCAGGGTTAGGCGCCGTTAGCCCAGCGTTGCCAGAGTGTTGAGTCGAATGCTGCTCCCCATTTACTGTTATTTGAATGAATCTATTTACAGGGGAACTTGGCTAATGGGAACGAGATATTAAAAGCTGTAATATTTTATTTTTATTTTTTTATATAATTAAATCTCGATTCAATCAAGCAATTTTCTAAAAAAAAACTGCAACCTAGTTACCAGCACTTAATTCGATAATTGATCAACGTTTTTCCATAATGATTAATAATCATTTTTTGTGCGCTTTTGGTGTAATTTGAAACCCATTAGGGTTGCCAACGTTTCGCGGGAAAAATAGTGCGCAAAAAGAGTTTTCCCCCCTGTTCGTTACGGCGGCGTATTGTCCAAACTATAGTACATAATAAATAACCAAGGCGCAATATGCGCAGCTTCAATACAGAGCCGACAGATACAGATACAGATGGGCACACACAAAATAGTTTTTTTCTTTCTGTGGATGGGAATTGGGATGGGGATAGGGATGGGGATGGGGATGGGGTTGGGGTTCTGCTTAGTTGTTGTTTTCTTTTTCAAATTGTTTTTGTTGTTGTATTTGGAGGCGCCTTTTTCGAGCCTCAAGTTTCGCAGTGAGCTGGAAATTTCGTATCCGACGGATCGACAGACTACTGACAACGGGTCTCCTCCATGTGTAGCTGTTGTGTTTATAGTTATTGTTGTTGTAGTTTCTGTCTTTCTATTATATTTAAATGCGCAATTAAGATTGGCACAGCCCGTGGCAAGGCGGCAGCAACAACAACAACAACAACAACAACAGCGGTAACAAGATCAAAGTATTCACAAAATTGAACCAGTTTGAATGTTACGCATTTATCATTCGTCGTCCGAATCTGAGATCGAAATCGTTTTCGCATAACCCAAATTTACACGAACAAAAGATCAGCGACTGGAGATTAAAAAACACGAGCCAAGAATTAAAATAATTTCAGTTTGTGGAGTTCAAATTAAGTTAAACACTTAACCACATGCTCCATATTCCCAACATATTCGTGATTGATCGATTCGATATGACATGAATATTTTGCTTAATTTGTGGGAACCAAAAACGTATGTATTTAATGTCAGAGATTTCTTAAGAGGCTTTAATGAACATGAGAGCTTAATTACAAATTAGTTTGGCAGGGCCTTAAATTAGCAAGTTACTTTCTCTTGAAACTGAAAAAAAAGATCAATTTTACAGAAAGAAAAGTTATTTATTTATAGCATAAAATATAAAAAAAAAAAAGAATTTACCTTTGAAAGTCGTATACTTGATATTAAACTTCATGTGAAATATGAAGTATACGCCTTGTTGTTCGTAAAGCTTTTCGTGTTTCTAAGAAAATATGAATTAAAATATGGAATGTCCCTATGAAATAATAAGTATTCGCGTTGTTAGTCGTGAAGCTTTTTATATTTCTCAAAAATATCCATTAAAATATGCAATTCTTATAGCATTCTTCCTATTTCTTAGTTTAATTTTTCAGTTAGAAGGTCATACCGAAACACCCTATATCTGCGATGCTTTATGACATTTTATGGCTTTTAATTGACCAGACGCTGTCGCACATGTCCGACGATAATGATCCGTTTAGTTATTTTCGTATAGACAACAATTTATTTATAAATCTCCCCCGACGGATCTTGTCTTTAGTTCTCTTTTAGCATTTTTCCTAACGATCTCGGCGGTGGTGGTGGTGGCTCTCTGCCACAGTGTCTGCCATAATTAGGCGCACAGTTGGCGCAATTAAGAACCAAAGTCTTTTACAAACCAGCTTCAACGTCATCGAGAACGGCATAAATAATCGTAATCTAAATACGCGGCCAAACAAAAATATTAACAAGATCGGAGATCTGAGATGGGCGATCGGAAAATGGCTGCTGGAATGGAAATCGTTTACTTTTTCTTTTTCGGCTCTGACGTAAAATGGCCCCGGCCAATTTCGATTTCATTCAGCTCCCGTTTGCCACTCGATGACGTACACATTGGCCTCCTGCCCAGCCACCTCCTCCTCTCACCTATTACAGCGGCGGCAGCGGCGGCAGCGGCGGCAGCGGCGGCAGGCAGACAACCTTGTAAAGTTTTGTGTGCGTCATTTCGTTATATTTGCTGTTGAGTTTTTGCCCCTTTTGCCACCACTTTCCCTTGTCCGGGGGGCAGTTGTTGTTTTGCAATTTTATCGCTGCCGCCGCATCTCCCAATAATAATATCAACTCGTAAAAGTCCAAGCCCTGCACAGATACAGATACTCGTATTTGTACTTGGTACTCCCCGTGCGTCATAGGTTTCTGTAAAAATTTCTTTGCCTTTTGAATTTGTTATTGCCTGCGGCATTTCCATATTTATTTATGGCATATATTTCTATATATATATATTCCTAATCTGTATTTGCCAGAGAGAAGAAGGCGGAGGTCGTTGATCGCAGCTCTACACAAATGCACTCATCGAGTTTCTCCAGAAGGTGAAATGCAAAATAATGTGACTAAGTCTATGACTGCTCCATATATAGAACTCTGTTTCTGGAACCATTTGGATATAAAAAAAATATATAGAACTGGTCACCAGCTGGACTGGTTCATAGGTCGGCGGCGTCTCTGACTCAATCTTAAAATGTGCAAATCTAATTTCCTTTTCCAGGGAACTATCAAAGCTGTTGTTGTTCTTTAATCTATACAAATACTAAAAAGTTCGATAGAATTCTAGAGAAGTCAGTGTGAATCAGCGCAATTAGTGAGACATTTTTGTGGTGATGTAACTCTGAGTTTGAAAAATGATTTCGAATTTGGTTTGATTGCAAATGATTTCAAGATATTTCCAGGAAAATTGTCTTAAAAGTATAATGGAACATTTTATTATGAAGACTTTTTAAGAATTTATTTAATTTATGATTTATGATTAACCTACTTTATGATTTCTGTTTCCATTTTTTATCACAAAATGTATTCAGATTTTAATAAACTGAATGGTGTTAAATCAATCTTCAAGATAAAGGGAAAGAGTTAAATCTAAGTTCCAGATGAAAATTCATTTAATTTAGTTCAAAACTTATTTATTTATTTATTTATAGTTTAAGAAAACATAAATTTTGAAGGAAAAAACCTTTAGCTTGTAAGAACTCCTAAAGTCTCCTGATAATTTATTTCTCGTCCAAGAACAAATGGGACTTGATGAATTACTACAAAAGTTTTTGTATTTAAAGTATATTTCATGGTAAATGTACCCAAAAAGTAAAAAAATACAATTTCCTTAAAAAAATATTGTTGTTGACTTTCGACAAAAATTAAATAAAGAAACATCTTAAGAATATTAGAGAAAGGTTATATTATATCTATTCTTTCAAGGATGCTTTGAACAACCCCATATAATCTTGTCTCAATTTATAAATAAATTAAATACTTGCAAATTAAACTCTGTTTAAAATAATTTCTAAACTCAGAACCAAATTCCTGCCCTCAAAAGTTGCCTCAAGTGGTCGCCCGACTTTGTTTCCGATTGTATATCGCCATATTCTCTATATGCCATGTGCTGAATGCCTGAATTTTGTATGGAGTATATCATCAAATCCTATATAATCCGTACAAGTTGTGGAAAATCAAGCGGGCATTCAAGCGACTTATTTAGACACTCGCCGCTAGACTTGAATGGGGGGGCTGTGTGTTTGTGTGTGTGTTTGTTGTTTGGCTTACTTCCGTTACTACTATATGTGGGCACGAGTGCTCGTGTGCGTGAGTGGCATTGTGGGTGTGGGTTGTGGGTGCATATGTGTATTATGTTGTTTGTCGCTCTGCCTGCGATTTTCATTCATTAAAAGCGAACGCAACACACACACACACAGAGGCGAACAGCGCGATTGCGACGGCATACGCGCACACTCCCATACGCTTTCATTCATTCATAAATTCATGCAGCAGCAACAGCCCCCGCCAACGGCCCCCAAAGCCCCCACCTACAGTATCACTGCCACTGCCACCGCCTCTGCTTCTGCTTCGGCTTCTGCTGCTGCTGCTGCGGCAGTGGCTGCTTCTGCCTGCGTCGGCGTCTTGTGTCATCGCAGCAACAACAGCAACAGGCAACCTAAAATGCGTTTAAGTTGTTGTTGCTGCTGTTAGTGCACTGAAAAAAAGACAATAATTGCTAAGTTATGATTTAAACATAAATATGTCGAAGTACATAAACAACAGAAATCAATTAATATTAAAAAATCCTTGGAAATTAAAAAAAATAATATTTTTATTTGTGTTTAAGTGTTTTTTTTAATATTTAACCCAATTGAAACATTTTAAACTCCAACCGCCATCTTGTAAGCAAATACGTAGGCTATACTTTCGGTTTACTTGAGAATGAAGTATTTTCCTAGCCTACTTATCAGCAAATTTGGTTTTTATATCAAAAATGATATTTAAAATCTACTAAAACTAACAAATATTTTTGTAAAAGAAGTATAAAGAATTGTATTGATAAAAACCCCTTTTCTATATATTTTCTTTTCGGTGTATTCAGTTTATCTCCTACAGACATCGAACCGTGGTTCCCGTTTCCAGTCTCCATTTCCACAATTTCCCCCCACACACACACGCACACTTATTCCCTCCCCCAAATGCCCCGCTTCGTTTGCTTGGTTGCATTTTATAGATTTGTTCTAAATTTCAATGAAATTTCATTGAGCACGCATGGCACAAAAACAACAATAACTGATAAGTTCGGAACGGATCCGATCCGTATCTCTCTGTCGCTTGTCTTGTTGTTTGTGTGCTGTGTGTTTGTTATGGGGTCAGCCATTCAATACGCTTCGTCCAAAACTGAGACCGAAACTGAAACTGTCGCAATCGCCTCAAAGATCCCCCCTCTATGTGCTCCCATTTATATGTATGTACACATTATACGACTGCGCTCAGAATTATAGTAATAAACTAATAAAAACTCAATTAAACGTATTTCCGGGAAGGCAACATATAAAAAACAGTGAAGAAAAATGAAGTACTTTTGTTTTTTTATGGAGAGGTACCTTGATCTTATTATGAAGATTATTATTTCAGAGCTGTTAATAAATAAATAAATATTTAAGAAAATTAATTTGTTAAAATATATTAGGAATATTATCAGAAACAAATAATTTAAGTCATAGGATCATACAAATAAAATGTGTAATTTGCTATGAAGCTTTATTTACCTTCTTATAGAGTTTTATTTTGTTAAAATATTACGTTATATTACTATTTTCCTTTCTATTTATTTTATTTTTATAATTTTTATTTAATTTGAGTTATTTATTTATTTTAATTATTTTCTGATAACTTCCAAACCTTTTCCAAAGCCTAATTAAACCATATTACAATTTTATGACTCTATAACTGCTATTGTAATGCCCCCAACTGTAATTATATACCATATACAGTTATGAATGAATGAAGTTCATACACTGCGTATGGGTAATGCCACCCACACACACACACTGATAGAGGGGCAGCCTCGTGTTTGGTTCATCAGTTTGGTTATGGTCACGTTATTTCCGGCCCCCGGCTTTTTGGCTTGGGTTTATTTTTTTAGTTTTATTTATATTTATATTTATAGCTGGGGCCATTGGATCTTCTTCTGCTACTTCTCCTCTCACTTCGTACTTCCTTCCTTCCTTCCTTCCTTACTTTTTCCTTTTCTTGTTTCTTATTTCTTATTTCGGTTTCTTCTTCTGTTTCTTTCTGTTTCTGTCCCTGCCTGTGTTTGTTGGCCACTCCAAAAATGCAGTTGGCAGCATTTCCTCATTTGTACGCACCGGAAGTGAGCGGAAATGCTCGCACACTCGCATTAGTCACTTTTGTTTTCACTTCCACTCACACACACACGCACAGCCGCCTCTGCCCCCTGCCCTTTCCCGTATATAGTTTCCGTTGATAAAACGCCTCTGTCTCTGTCTCTGCCTTTGCCTCTGCCTCTCGTCTCTCTTCTCGCTTCCACTTGCGGCTATTTATGGCGAAAGTGTTTGGTGGAGTTTGTTTTTGTTGCTGCTGCTGCTGCTGCTGGGCCTGAGTTCAATAGTGCTTTGAACTTTAGCTCTCTCCCGCTCTCTCTTTCTCCTCCTCTCCCTCTGTCTCTGTGTCGGTGTGTGTCTGGGAATGCATCAAAAATAGAGCGGCACATTGTCTGGCTGCTTTGGCGAAAAAGGGAAAAGGAGGATCGAAGGGTGGTGGCGGGAGGAGGAGTAACAGTGACGTCCGTTGGGAGGGGGGTACGGGTACGGTTATGCCGCTGCTGAATGGGTCTCAGAATGTGGGGAGCGACGGCGGGGCACAACTTCCGCTGGCGAGGCTTACGCAAAAAGACGTTAAATTTATGAATATGAATGAGTGGAGCCGCAATCCCCGATTTCCCTTCCTTTTTTTTTGCTTTTCGTCATGTTTCTCCTCCTTTCCAGCTGCTGCCTCGGCTGTCGTCGCCCCCACGTCGTCGTCGTTGTCGTCTCGCCGCTGCACTTTTCGTATATTCGAAAACTGGGCCAAATGTCATTAATACATCAGATCCGGACATGCAAGCGGGAAGCAAATCATCCGTTGACAAGAGGGGGAAGCTACAACTGCTACAACTGCAGTAACTGCACAGGGGCGTAGGTGGGGCCGTGGCTGTGGCTGTGGCTGTGGCTGGTTGGGAGCATCGGTGCCGGCAACGCCCACATTTGGAGCAGATTCCAAACTCCAAAACTCCGGCGACGGCGACGATACTCCTACTTGGCCACATCCACATCCACATCCGATTGCAGCCAGTTTGTTGGCCAAGGAATGTGCTATTATTATGCCCAGAGCCGTGAGCTCTCTCTTTCTTCTTTCTTTATACTTTTTTCCCTGTTTAAGTTTTTCTTTTTCTAACAGCATCCGCCTTTCAGTGGAGCTGAGTAGAGTATAATACAGTTCGGTTTTAATGGGAATAGAAGATAGTTTTTAGAGATATTTAAGAAATATGAATAGGCAAGATGAATAGGTAGATAGATAGGTAGTTAGATAGATAGATAAACAGATAGATAGATAAGTAAATAGATGGATATCCATCCATACCTTTTCTCAAATTTGAATTTATAATAAAAAATCAACTTAAGATCTCAACTTCAAAAGCTCAAGCTTTAAAGAATTGGGAAGATCATTAAGATATTTTAATAATTATCTTTATCTCACCTGTAAACTACCCTTACTATTTGATAAATAAATGTATATCAGTTTCCTAGATTTTATACCGATTGCATCGTCTAAACCCCCATTTTTTCCTACTCTTCAAAAGCTATCAACACACTCATAGAAATAGATACAAATGCAGTCTTAGATACTTGGATACAGAGATACAAATGCAGACAGCGGCCAGTGCATCCAACTGGAATGTGGCTGCTGCAAGACGCTCGAATGCGCTTTCTTCCATTTCCATTTCTGCATCTGCATCTCTCCAACCCCAACCCCAATCCCATCTCCACCTCCATTTCCCTAGCCACATCCTCGCCTGGCTCGGTTTCTTCTATTCCGCCTAAACCTGCACCTCATCATCAACGGATTCATTCAGCAGGGAAATGGGGCGGCGTCCGTCGGGCGGTTCGTTAGCGGGCCAATTGTTGTCACTACCGCTGCCGCCGCCAATGCACTTTTTTTTTGTTGGTATTCCCGCTGTTGGCTTTCAATTGTGCGACTTTGTGGCGCTGCCCAACACTTGTATGCTAATGCTAATGCAGCCAACATGCCAACCGGCCACAGGCCTTCAGACTGCTTAGCACAGTAGTGTGGGATGTATTTATTTCTGGGCAAATTATCATTATTTTAAGCTGAAAACATTATAAAAAAGAATTTAACTTCTGAAGTTTTAAGGGACTTAAAAAAAGGACCAATACAGAATATGCTAAGTATGTACATCTTCTTATTTTATTAGGATTTCTGAAATATTTAAATTTCGCCGAATTCCTACTTGAGAATTATAGTCAAACCAAAATAACAACACTAAGCCTCGAGTTTAAGCTCTGCTTTGGCCACAATTTGAGCTCTGCGCTTTTTAAACATTACTAAAACGGAAAAACCCTTTCCTAAGCTTGCTTAATTTCCTATAATTACCTGTAGATATTCGCTATATATCCTTGCCCCACTGTACCCGCTCATTGCAGTTGCAGTTGATGGCTCTCGAGTGTGCGTGTGCCCATTTGCAGCGGCGTCAGCGTCAGCGGCTTATCTAACCTGGCGGCGGTGCTGGTGTGCTGCACTACCACCGTTTTTCTTTTTATTTTTTTTTTGTTCATCAGATGCAACTGCAACTGCCACACTGACGAGGCACTGTTAATTTTGCAAAGGCTTTTTTGCTGCTGCTGCTGCTGTGCAAGTCTCTCATGCATAAAATTGTACACGACATAATTTTTCATGAAACGGCCGGGCTGGGTATCCTCCCGGACCGAGCCATCATCATATATAGCCCCCGGCTATAGCTGGCTATATAGTATAGTATTCCCCCCTTGGATCGTTCTCTCTCTGTCCCATTGCCGTTGTTTTGGGCAGGTTCGGTGCACTTTTTGCCGGCTGACCGCGCTCACTCGAGTAGAAATTATGTGCAATTTGTCTAGCCAGAGGTCTGGTCTCTGGTCTAGAGCTCGATTCCGATTCTATTTCATTCCGCCTTCTACTTGGGCACTTGAGAAAAATTCAGGTATTATTATTTCCTTAAAATCGAGGTGATTTTTTTTATATAAAATTGTGACTTTAAAGTGTCCACATTTCTAGAGATCTTAATTGTTGAAAAATAACTTGGGAATTATAATGAAACAGAGCTTTGGGGGTCCTATTAAAGATCAATAAAATTATGACAAATAGGGGAAATTCTATATTAAAAAAATTATTAAAAGCAAAGAAGAATTTATTATATAAAAATGTATTCTAAAACCCAACTTTAAAGTAACAAAATTCCAAAGATTACTTGCGGAAATCTGACTTGGGAATTATAAATAAACAGAGCTTCGGGGGTTCTGTTAAGGATTAATATGATATAAATTTCTTATGAATTCTGTAAGATATTTAAATATAAATTAATAATAGAATGGTGTAAAAATTGAACTCAGAACATATTACTTAAAATAAATTGTTTTAAATTTTATTCCCTTTTGAGAGACTATTTTCTTGCATTTTTTAAATAATAATAACGCTATATAAATCCCATAAAATACTGCCTTTATTTATAGATATATCAACCCGCGTAATTCTTAACGTAAGCCATGATTCATCTACAGTTTTTCCCCGAGTGCAGTGCTTTTTCTTAATGATCGGTGGACTGTATGCGCATCACGTGCTCCCTATTAGATCGCGGGTATTATCATTACGTTCGGGCGGGGGCCGACTTTCGACCAAAAGTAATTACACCGAAATGGGGGGAATTCTTTGCCATCGAATCGAATCGGATCGGTACCGTACGATCGTTGACCATGCAACGCACACACCTCCACGTCATAAGTGGGTTCCAGCTATACCCCAACCCCATACCCCCACCCATACCCCTCCTCCTTCTCCTCCTCCTCCTCCTGGCCCCGCTGATAAGGTGTATTAATTATTTTTATGGTCTTGACGTTGCTGTTGATGTTGTAAATAGTACAAACAGTCGAAAGTCCAAAAGCTTTTTGATTGGGAAATCTCCGTTGTGTGCTGCTCCGTTGTTGATTTTCTTTTTGTTTTAATTTTTTGTTATTTTTGTTTTTCAGATGGAAAAGAAGCCGAAATTACAATTTCCGCCTGTAAGTGTTGAGAGAGCATGTGACTCAAAACTTTAACATTTTTTTTTGTGTGCTGCAGGGTCCCCAGGTAAGTCGGTATGTATTTTTTTATATGTTTGTATGGCATCACATGTCATTTATAGTTTGGCCTTTAAATGGGCCTTTTGATAAGCCGTAGATTGAGCGCGTGCTTTTGTCTGGGCCTTTAGCCCCACTTCGTGCACAACGGACAGGTGCAGGTTCAAGTGTGTGTGTGTGTGTGTGTGTGTACACTTTCGAAATTCCAGAAATTCTTGCGTCAAGTAGCCGCCCCGAAAAGCTTATCATGCCAGACACAATCGTCGTATCGTAGGTCCGTAGGTCTCTCCGTACCTTGTCAATGGATTGCATTGATACCAGGACAGTTGGCTGGATTGATTGGATTGATTATGGGGGAGATTGTAAATACACCTGGCGCCTGTAGAAATTAAGGAATTTTGCTAATCAAACAAAAGGTGCAAGGCAAACTCCAGGAACTGGGGGGTATTATGGAATATAGGAAGTACAAGTTTTTAGTAGGAAAAGATCCTATTTGACATTAAAAGATAGTGTTATTGTGACATCAGCTTTCTTTAGAAATTAAAGGATTTTGGTCTATGGAAAAATGCAGTCTCAGTAAATATTTAAATATTAAATAATGTATTATTTCCTTATTGTATTTTGATTTTAGAGAGTTAAGGGTGTAGTTATTTTCTTAATAAATTTCTTAATCACTTCCTATATAAATTTATGCCACAGATCTTGTTTTTCTGTATATTTTCTGAGACATTGAACACATTAAATATCACTTAATTAATTTTTTAAGCTTATATAATATTTAATTAATATATCTTCTGTATCAATAATATTTATTTATTTATTTAAAATTTTTTTCACACATCTCCAACATTTTTGAGTGTCTTTTTTGTTAATTTTGGTATCTATAAGATCGCTTTTAAGTGATTAACTTTTATATTTGTAAATCCTATGTATAATTATGTTTAAGAATCCTATTTAAAAAATCTGCCAGGCAAAAATACTAGAAAAATTCCTTGTAAATTGATTTTGAACTAGTTTAGTTCCGTTTTGAAGTGATAGTTCCCCGGCTGTTGCCCTGCGCTTATGGGGATTGTCCCATTTGGCATTTGATATGCATGTCAGGAAGGCGGTCGACGACGACGATCCCCCCTGCGAGATCTGTGGCCATAAATAACAAGTAAAGCCTATGGAATTTCCTATAAATAAGCTCATGACGAATATAACAAAAATGCCCTGTCCCAACCTTAGCCCCGCGCCCTTCTTGGCGATAAATGTGTGTGTTGTGAGTGTGTTTTTTTCGTTGTAAATGACCTCGTTCACATAAAGTTCAGAAATTCCATTTACAAACTTGTAATTGAAAAAATCCACACACACACACTCACACACGAGCAAGAGAGCCAAAGTCAAACACGTTGGAATTTTGTTGTTTTTTTTTCTTTACCGTTCAATGACGAATTTTTACAGTCACAAAAAATACAGAAAAAAAAATAATCAACCAAAAAAGACACTTACGAAAGTCAAAGGAAAATGTTTATTGTTCCAAAAAGATTACAACATAGAAGAGAGATGCCAAGCTGAAGAATTTTCGAAAGATGTGGTGACAAAATGCAAAAGTAGCACACATACAGATAAAGATACAAATGCAGATGCAGGCGAAGATACAGATACAGATACAGATACTCATTCCTCGCCGGCTTTGGATCGCTGAAAAAAGGGGGCGGCCCAGGGGCAGGGGCAGGAGCAGGGGCCACGGGCTTTGCTGTGTTTGTGGAATGTCGTTTTGTGAGTTTCTTATGCGCGGACGGACTCAAACATCGGCATGAGCATGAGTACATAGAGTTCGGTATCGAAACTTTCTAGCACACAGATACGCCGCAGATCCAGCAGATACACACACACACACACTCACAGAGAGACCCTCACACACGCGCAGAGTTTCTCTGCCGATGTCGCTGCCTCAGCTCAGTTGCTGTTGATTTCGCTGCCCGCGCTGCTGTCTGCGCCGCTGCCTCGGCCTCGGCCTCTGTCGCTGCCGCTGCCTCTGTCTCTGTCTCTGCTCACTTGAAATTCCGACGCCGAAACGAAGATCGCGCAAAAGAAAAGAAAATTTTCATTCAGTAATTGTAGCTGCAGCCGCATGGTCGTGGTCGTGCGCTGTTAAATAACATTTCGGCCAGCGCCAAGCAAAAAACTGTGTCCAGTCCGTTTTTCCAAGAAGCTTCTCAATGTCCAAGAAATGTGACACAGAAAACGGTAAAAGTGCGCCAATTTCGGGAAACAAAAAACGTAATTCAAAAACTAAGTAAATTTGTGAACACTAAATATTAAACTATTTAAATATGAAATAAAACCAAAAGTAAAGTTAACAAAAAAAACAGAAACAGACAAGGACAGCACCAGACTGGTGCGACCGCATTCCAGAAAGTTCAAATAACGATCGTGGAAGGGGAAAAACTGAAGTTGAACACAACTAAACTCGAACTCGAACTGCGGATAGTGCCAGTGTATGTGTGTGGAATGCAGAAGAAGAAGAAGAAGAAGCAGCAGCAGCCAGTCAGAATCATAAGCCAAATAGAAGAAAAATGCCTTCGAAAAAACTGGTTTTTTGGCTTCGTTTCGCCAGCAAAGACTGTATGTCGTCTCGAGGTTCCATTGACATCCCGGGAGTTTTCTAACCTCCAACTTGCGAGATCTCCACATGGGTAAGTCGGAATTCGCACACACCAACACACACACACACATACACAGATGCGATCGAGACTTTGCTTTTTTTCTCCAAGCGCGACTCAAATATTTATTGGCTGAAATTAGAAGCTGTGTGTCTGAGCGCGCGTGTGCTTATGTGTGTGTGTGGCGTCTATTTAGAAATTCAAATTGAAATTTTTAAGGCGTGAGTCATGCAAGAGCGTGGGTTGTTCGGTTCGTTTTGGAGCCAGAGACCAGTTTTCACATAGCGATCCTAACCTTCAGTGGGAACAGTTGAACAGTGGGAAAAACGTTAATGGGAACAATCATAAAAGTTGCATCACTCAGCACAAAGAGGAGAGGGAGACACAAACAACAAGTCAACCACCAGCATAGAATGCGGCTGCCAGACAGGCGAGACGGCGATAGCGTCGGAAAGAGACGGGCAAGAACACGGACGCGGACAGAGCACAGACGAAAGAACAACAAGCGGCAGAAGAACCGTTTTACAGAGCGGCAGCCAGGGTAAGGAAGAGCGAGCAAGACGGGCATACAAGCAAAGGGAAAAAGGGAGTGCAGTCAACACTCGAAAAAATTAAAGGCAAGAAAAATAATAGAAATGACAATATAAATATGTAACAGTCCTTTAATAAGAAGTGTTTAGTGACAGTCTACAATATATGTATTTCGAAGGCTGTTGACTAAAAGATAAATAATAGTTTGTTTTTATTTGCAAAAGAACATAAACTCTTCAAAATTTACAATTAAAATATTTTATTGGCCTACTCTCAAATATCTTTTTCCCACAGTGTTTTCTTCGCCCTAAGTTATCCCGTTTATTTTGCCGTTCTTGACGTAAACCGTAATGTCAGCAGAAAAGAAGGAGCAAACACGAGCAGTATCGAAAAGCTATCGGCACTGATTAGCCAGTTTTGCAGTTCGTCGCTCCCCGTTCCGTTCTTTTGTTTTTCCAATTTTCGTCGTAATTATATTTAAAACGAAAGAGCTGTGCGGATCAACTGGCAGCTTTTTATACCACATCATAAATGTCAATTAAAAATGATATTTGTATTGTCAAGTTCCGCCCGTCGGAACATAAAAATGTGCTATAAAAAAGCTAACGGTTAATGCTACGGTCTGCTGAAGTTCGTGTGTGGCTGCAAACAGAAGAAGAAAGAAGGAAATAGAGACAGAGATAGCTAGAAAAAGGCAAAAAAAAAAACTATTCCCTGCTCAATAGAAAGTTTGTGTTAATAAAAAAGCAACAACAACAGCAGAAAAAATACCTAAAAACTTAAACACACAAAATATGTATGTCGAAATATGGCAGCGGCGGCAGCAACAAAAAACAAAATATAAAAAAAAGAGTGAATGAAAAAATGTTGACCTAATTTTCGGTGGCCCCCAGTTGTTGTTGTTTTTGGTCTTGTTTATTTCAGCAGCGCCGACTGAGGCAGAGGCAGCGACAGCGGCGCATACTTTCCCACACAGCTTCCCCATCTTATGCCATCCATCCCCATTCCAGATTCCAGGCCATTCCCAGCAGCGTGTGATCATCGCGGGAGCAGCGCCACAGCTCCCTTCGCACGCTTCTTGCTGCTCGCTCTTTCCATCATCATCTCTTCCTCCCTTCCCCCATCTCTTTCTTTCACCCCGACGAACAGCTGGAACGACGTCTAAATTAATGATTGTTAAATGGAGATTGTGTTCGCTTCTGCTGCCGTCGCTGTTGTATTTGTTGTTGTTGCATTCCACACCAATACACACACACACGCACACGCAGAGCTGAAATACGGGCGCGCCTGCGCAGAAACTATTTATAAAGGTATGTAATCCGTATATTGCCGCTTGCATTCGATAACTCTAAAACATTTTACAGTTCCCAAAAAAGATGAGGAAGAAAACAAACTCTCAGCGCCACTAATTGTGTGCTATTTTTATTAAACAAAAAAGCAAGAAGGAAAAACTAAAACCAAAACCGTAAGATGTGTTTTTTTTTTTGGTCGGCGGCGCGCGTGTGAAAATATTTAGGCTACCAAGGTATTTTTATTCTGGCTTCTTGCAGATCTTTTAAGTTCGTTTGGTCTCTATTTTTTCGGTCTTTTGTGTCTTTTTGTTTCTTGTTTTTTTTTTGTCTCTCGTTTAAAGTGTTAACTGGCAGCATATAATTTCGGTCGACTTGACACACATAGTAATTATAGTTATTAAATGTGAAGCCAGGCACGTGCGTGAAAACCAAAAACTGTGAAAACCGAAAAACTAAAAAAGCTGTGAAACTCTGTGAGGGGGGAAAACGGAAAACGGAAAAGGGAAAAACGAACGAAAAACGTTTGTAACTCCATGATTTGACTACGAAACCGGTTTTCGATTTGGTTTGACTGTTTTTAATACAAGTGAGATCATTTTGAAAGCTGATTTTGTCAATGAATACCACATTCCACATTCCGATGTATTTTTTTTTTATTTTTTTTTTTGTTTCTGTATTCGTTTTTTGTGTGTTGTTGTTTGGCGTGCCTACACGGCGATATAGCGATATCGTGTAACAAAGCTTTGAACTAATGCCGACACAGCCGATCCAAACCGAGCCAAGAGTTGTTTTCCGAGAGTTGGAGATGGAGTTTGAAGGTGAATATTCATCTCAGGAAAGTGCACTGAAAAAATTGCTGAGCAGTTTAAAATTTAGAAAAGATAAGATTATATAAAATATGATTTTTACTGCTATATTTGGTAATATTTATGGTATAGTATCATCTAATCTTTATTAAGAAAATAAGATTAATTCCTATTTTAAAACCGTAGTTTACTCTGCTTTATGTTACAATTACATTTTAATAAAATTATACTCCAATGTTCATATTTAAATAAATAATAATGAATGTGTTCTTTATTATGAAATATATCTGAGATATGTATATTTAATGACTGTATAAAAAACCAAACCAAACCAATTCATACGTATATTATATTTTTGTATTGTCAAATATTTATTTTAACTTAATTTTATTTTATTATAAAGTGTAAGGCATTGAAAGAATCAAATAAATTACCTTGAGGGATTGTACATTTATAAATATATGTTTATTAAATTATTTGTTAATAATTTAATCGTGTAGAAATTATTGGTTTTATAATAATTACAAGTATTTGAGTCCTAAAATATTACATATTTTTTGTTTTTAATAAACAAATTGAGAGTAAAATGGAAATTGAATCCATATTTGGTATATTTCGTAATTATTAAGAGAGGTTTAAAATGTTGTATAAAGAATTCCCTGCAAGCGTGCTCAAAAAAGTAGGCAATGCTTTTTACAAACTGCATTTCATAGTTAAAGCTAACTTCCTTGAAATAAAACACATAATTTCTTTATTCAACTTTATTCAACTTATTCAACTATAGACTGCATTTTGTTCAGTGTAAAATGCTGCGCTTGCGCCGCTGCTCCTAGCTATATTGTCTCTATTTCTTTTTCCGACTGTCATCTCAAGGTGAGTTGGCTTCGATTACGAGGGGAGCATGAGGGGCAATGGAGATTGGAGGTTGGAGGAGTTGGGCAAACGGCATTCCAAGCATGCCAGCGGCAACCGAATCTAAACAACTTGATGTTGGTATTTTTTATGCTTTGTTTGTCCATTACAAAAGCCCTTTTTTTACAGTCGTAAACGACGAAGCGGCCGCCGCACTGATAACGCATGCTCTGCGCTCCGCCCGAGATAAGCATTATAGGGATTCGAAATGGGATTGGGATCTACCTGGGCACCACCCCAACCTCTACGAGAATACCGATTTTTTCATTCATGAAACGATCGGATGGAGGCCAAAGTGGAGCACGGGTGGTGGAGGAAAGCTATGCGACCGAAAAAGTCGTGATAAACATATTTACCAATTGATTATTTTCCAACACAAACACACAAGCAGTGTGTGCCGGCTTACATAAGTCAAGAGCATGCACATATAGAGCTGTGCCATATAGCATATACCTCTCACCATATAGCATATATAGCATGTGGCACATAGAGCTCGCGCCAAGGTGCTAATCAGCATACACACACATACACTATATATGTGGGGTGTATGTGCGGATGGATTTGGATTTGGAATCGGAATCGGAGTGCCAATGGGCACGGGCCTTTGGTTTGTCGGATTTGGGGTGACTTTCTTTTCCAAATGCCCCGTGGCAGCTGCAGCTGTTTCACAGTTCTGAGTTGTGAGTTTCCCTGTTCCCCATTCGCCCCACTCCCTATTCCTAGTTCCGATTTCCTAGAATTCTATCCCAATACTCGCTCCTACTCCTCCTCCTCCTCCTCCTCCTCCTAGAAAACCAAACTGGAGCGACGACACCCCGCCTGGAGAGGAGAACATTCGTAATCCCGCGTGGAATGCATTGTGTAACTAAATTTAAACGTTTTATTAGCCCAAGATGTGCCACTTTACATGGTAATTTAGTGGGCAGTTATTTTGTTATACCTCATTAAGATGGAGAAGATCAAAGCTGAAAAATTATACGAAAACAACGAACGAACGAGGGAATGTATAATGTTGTTGTTGTGGCCCAGAGTGTGTTTATGTCTAGAAAAATATATATTGGGACTAACTTTAAAAGGTCAATTACATGACTTGTAAATATTACTATAAAAGAGAGTATTTTTAAAACATTTTAAGGGAGTTCCTTATTTTAGTTTTATTGCAAAAGAAAAAGAAGTTTGGGTTAAATATATACAAATTATATAAAGTTTTTACAATGCATAATTAGTTTACATTTAATAAAATATACAATAAATCGTTTAAATGGATGAAAATTTAAGTTCAAATGTAACAAGCTTGTAAGTGAAACTATGGTTAATTTGGATTAAACGTTTTACGAAGGATTTCTCTCATAAAAAATCATCTTACGTTACATAATTATAAAGTTTATATAAAACTAAGAGTAAATAATAAAAAACCAATAGTTTTCTTATTAAAATTTTATAAATATTATAAATCTTAACATAAAATGGCTCTGAAGTTGTAATAATAACAAATCTCTAGAGTTCTTTGATAAATAGTCTCTGAAAGAGTAATGAATTTTATGTTGTGGAGTAATATTATTTTCTATTACTGGTAAATATTCTATAAACCCTTGTTAAAGCTTATTTATAACAACTTTATAATAAAATTAAACATCTTTATAGTACATACCCTTGTTTAAGATTATGTATTACATTTTTATAATAAAATCAAATATGTTCCTATACCCTGCCTATTATAATTTCTTTCCCGAACCCCCTCAACTTGATCATATTTCGCACACTCCCCAAGAAGTCTCCATTTTGATGTTCAAATAAAATGGCGGTAAGCCATGATGTATTTATAACGGTCAATATATCAAAATGCCTGTTGTTAGCGATCTTTAATACCGCTAATAAATCCAATATATGCCGCCCAGCTCAATGGGGGGAATGCCTGCTGAATCTGGGCAATAAAATGCTTATAAATAGAACCCGAACTCGAGTGTTGTAAATGGCCAAGAGCCAGAAATAGTTGGCCAGGAGAAACTTCTTGTGGTGGCGGTGGTGGGGCTTAGCTCATCGCATTCCGATTCCTTGGCTTGAACTGTGCCGATATTGTTTAAAATGCGGCACGTATCCGAAGGAGAGTGGTGGCCGAGAGAAAGAGAAACAGTCGAAAGCACAAACACACACACACACAAACAGAGACACTCTGCACTCACAGATACGGAGTGCGATACCGAAACAGATACACAGATACCGCCGATACAGTGCATGTTCAGATACAGATACAGATACAGACAGCTTGCAGACGCTAGACGGCGGTAAATGTGTCTCCGTTTCTTGAAATGAAAACATTTCACAATCCCGGATACGCATCGGAATGTGGCTGCTGCTGCTGGTGGCACTAACCACCACCGGGAAAGTCAGTGGGGCCGGGGGAGGGAGCTTGGGCCATAAAGCTTGGCTCTGCACTCCACACGAAGATACACACGACTCTTTAGATACAGCTGTATCTTTCGGGCCAAGAGAAAAGAGCCGCCGCCGCTGCAATTGCTGCAATAGAGAAATATTACCGGAGGCACAAACTACTGCTAATGCACTTTCCATTGTACTATCCACCGCCAGGTGATGTGGGTTGGGCTGAATCTGGGTTTGGTTGGTCTGAACTGAACTGAAGGCCAACTCGAGTCGCTTTCCTCTAGGAAATTTCCCACGGAGATTATATCACAGCAAAGGAAACGCCTGAGAGAGCGATAGCTCAGGCCCAGATCCTGGTTATGGGTTCGTTCCGGAAACTGAGTGAGGAAATTGCCTTCAAATGATTTAGTTTTTATGAATTTTAGTTTAAGTTTATGTAAGACACATGTATCTCGCAGGGGTTTCATGGCAGACAGTTTGATTGGGAAGGAAAATTAGGGTTTGGTAACTTAAAATATCATGGAAGCTTTGAGTTATTAACAAAATTATATTAAATATCATATATTTAAGGGATTTAGTAGAGGAATATTGATATAACAGAGTTAGGAGCAGTCTGCAAACTAAAGAATACTTTTAAGTTTAATTTTAAGATTTATATAACTCATTTTTAATTCCTTTCTTTAATATAACAAAGAGTAAGATAATATTTTGATAAATTAGTTCGATTCTTCCTTATATTAATGCTTCTTTTACTGTGATTCTTATCAATTAGTTCCTTAACTCCTTAAATTAGTGTTTCTTTTATTATATTTTATATTATATTATATTATATTATTTATATTATATTTATTATATCCCTTCAACAAAATTAAAAAAATGTATGCCTAAATATAATAATTACGACACTAAAACCTGAATAAAAGCAATTAAAAACGGATGACATAAAAACAAGATCCTTAAAAGAAAGGTTACCTTGTTAATGACTGAAACCCCTAACAGTCTTACTATTTTCCCTAAGAAAAAGCGAAAAGGGTGGATCCTGTGAAAATCCTGTAAGTTAGCAGGGAAAACAATGTCTCCCAAACATAATTTTCAGATAAAGAAAAACAAGAGCAACAAGCTACTTGAAGTTTTCTTGTCGCTTCGTGTTCGATCGTCCTTTCATGCAGATGTATCTCATCCTTTGTCCCTAACCCTCCTGCAAAATATACATACGTATATATTCCTCCTATTTTCGCAACAATAAACATGCCCCTAGGGCAGGGCAGCCAACACAGACAACTAATTAAATTTTCTATGGTATGAATGCGCTTTTGTCGCATTAACCCCGCTCCGTACCTCCGTAGAAGTCTTATTAAGTTGCCATTAAGAGGTAAGAGTAGAGCAGACCAGGTAAGCGATTCAGGTAGGTTTTATATTTTCGGATAAGGAAGTAGGGCGAAGTAGGGCGATCCGCTGCTGCTATTCATATTCATAAGCCCATTGCCACCGCCATCAATAGCTCATAAAATGTGTGTGTGAAAAACGAAGGGGTGCCTTTTGCCTCTGGCTTCTGGCGCAGAAGAAGGAGATCCCTATCCCTATACCGATCCCGTTCAGGGTGGTTGCTTCTTGGTGCCTCAATCCCCTCCCCTGACCTACTCTTACTCCTCTCCATGTCCAACTTCAACTCCAACTCGTTGTAGTTATATATTTTTTTATTTTATCTTCGGCACACGTGTTCATCGTTTGGCGGTTGCCTGTTGCTAGGCCAAAAAGAGAGATTCCCTAAGAAACCCACCCCACCCAAAAAAATAAAATAAAAAATACTCCATAATACTCATCCGAAAACCCAAAAAAGCCCCCCCTCCTCTCTCCTCTCAGCTTTTGTGGTAATTTTTGCCAAATATATATGTATATATATATGTATTTGTATATGTATAAATATAATAATAAACGAAATGAGATCACTGACAACTGGAAAGTTGAGAACTTGCGTATAACTTTGGCCAACCGTCTTGTTGTTGTTGTTGATATTGTTGGTGTAGTTGTTTGCTTGTTGGTGTAGTTGTTGTTGTTGTTGTTGGTGTTGTGGCTCCGTGTCTCCTGTTTGTGAGAAACTTTAGCTGGAAGCGCCATCCGCCTGCTGAAGCGTCATGTACTCCACTTAATCAAACGAGCAAACGGGAATCGCACTCGAAATTCAAGCCAAAAAATCTTACTGTGAGTTGAGGCACTCAAAAAAAAATATTGGAATCATATTTAATTATGATTTTTTTTATATAAAAAAAGTTTATAATTATAATTTTATAGATTAATAATAACAAATGGATTTTTAATCTATGGTTTAGGTTTATTGTAATTAGACAACAATTTTTACACTCAACTTACCTAGTGTCTAGATTCCTTATTCTTATAAAATAAGAATTGTCGTTAATCTAAAAGTTAATATTATTATTACTATTATTAAAGCAAATATCCAAAAGCCTTAAATCTTTATTATTGATCTACATGTTATTATTATTCTAGTTCAAGCTGAGTTTCTTGATAAAAACCCAAGTACTTCAAAGATTCAAAGATACACCCAAGATACTCCTCGATCATTCAATAGAATTTATGTTAGCGACGTAGTCTCCGACTTCGGATCAAGCCTAGAAAACTTCTAGATAATTGGCTAATTATATATATGTGTACGTTCTCATGTGCGTTATGAATTTCATTTTCCATATCTTCAATTTAGGAATTGAAAAACTTTCAGACCCAAACGAACCGGAGGCGATCGGGCCATGCGGGTTCTGTGCCAGGCCAGGCGAAAAAAAAATGTAAATTGGTTAATTTGTGATAAACATTTATGGTGGCCCAGGGCGGCGGAGTGCGGAGTAGGATCAGGGCCATGTGAAAAGTGCAGCACTTTCACTATTTCCACACGCACCCCCCTCGGACGAACCGAAATCAAATTGAAGTAGCAGCAGCAGAACCCGGGTCCAATTGGTGTGGGCTTTTCTCACACAGAACATAGAAGTGGGAGATGGGTGTGTGCGTGTGTGCTGTGTGTGTATGTGTGTGTGTGGGATGATTATCGGGCGAAAACAATAATGCGGAAAATTGGTTTTTATTAAGATGGATAACCGAAAATTTACATTAAATCTAACGAAGTGAAATCTATTCGTTCCAAGGGTGTGCAATTCAACAACAGAGTTTAGTGTGGGAAATTCGGAGATTGGTGTGGAAAATTTGGGAAATATTAAAGAAAGAAACTAAGAAACAAAATAATTGAATACTGAATAAAGAAAGTATTTAGAAACAATATAAATAGTTCAATAGATAGATAGATAGATAGATTTTGTAAAAAATGAGATCATAAAGATCTAATTTAATGATCTAACCTAATGATCAATAAAACATAGTTTTTTAAAGCAAATAACTTAAGCTTCAGCTTTTAATTATTATAATACAATCATAAATATATAATAATATAAATTATTCCTTAGCATTGATCTCTTTGTAATATTTAAGGAGTTCTTACAGTATTTCCAAAAACCTTTTCAATACCCACAATTCTTGACTTATTTTACCCGGATTTCGAGCTGAGAACTGTTCCAAAGCCAAGTCCCTGAAATAATAATAAAAATATATATATGTACATAGCTTACAGGCCCCCCAGACCCCCCCAGAGCCCCCCTCGAAAACCTTAACCCCAGCACCGTGCCGTTCCTCCGGCGATGTCGATTCTCGCGCTAAACTGATAATGCCGATGCTATAACGTTCGGTTCGCCTCATAACATAATGTCATATGTACACAGGCGGAATCGGTCGTATATATATATATAATATATATAGTATATATATTTTAGCAGACCACACTATATAGTGTACATAACTGGCACGACACGATTCCAGAGCAGACGTTGCGAGACTTCACCGTCCGGCTCTGGGCTCTGGCTCTGTCTTTCGGTTTCTGTTTCTGTGACTGTGCAAATTATTGTCACTCACATAAAAAAATACAAAAAAAACGTATAAAAAATATTGCAGGCCAGCGCCATCCAGAGGCGAGCGATGACGGAAGTTCAACTAACTCATTTCCGGTTATGTATGTATTTTGATTTCGTCTGTGGCGCGGCCGGATCCTCAATTGTCAGTATGTGTGTGTGTGTGTGCTGTGTGTGCGGTGCTCTGGCCCGAGAATCTGAGAATATATGTATATACGTTCCAGATCCGATGTAGGCATGTTATATATGGGGACAACCTTTGGGGGGCTGCCTCAGGAAAACATAGGTTTTCTTTAGAAACTTTAATACTTTTAATAGGAAATTTGGATTATTTTAGTTATTTATTTAAGCTTTTAAAAATTGTATTTAATTAATTATATTGTATTTTGATGTTAAATCAATAAAACGGAGCTTAAAATTAAGAAAGAAGTCTATTAAAGTCGAGGTAAGATGATGTTTACTGAAAAATTTGGATCATTTTTCAAGAGATTTGAAATATTTGTAAATATTTATGAGTTTTTAATCAAGTTTCATTTTATTTGATAAAATTATAAGAAATAATGAACAAATTTTATAACCATAAACATTATTTTTGATTTTTTATTTAAGATAAAAAAGAAATAATCAAGTATATAGACCAAAAATATATGATTTTATGTACGATCTCCCATTACACCACCCAAAAATTACAGTAAATAATAGTTATTATCAAAGTGCTAGTAAATAAATCGATTAGAAAAATCTGGGTTAAAGCTCCAAAGCTCTCACTCGACGCCGCATTCATTCATGCATTCCGATTGCCCAACATTCATTCAAACCGCCATTCATTCATACAGAACCGAGTACCAGAGGCCGGAGAACCCGTCGCTTTGCTGTTGCTGCTGCGCAAATACATTCATAATTAAGTTGTAAATGAAACATAAAGGCTATAATTACGTCGCAGTCGTCGTGCCTAGGTCTCCTCCTCTGCCTCCTCCCCGCCAATCTCTGTCATAGCGGGTATTTAGTACATGCACTTCCGCTTATCACCAGAGATTTGAAAGGAATTTGGGTCACACACGCAGGCCAGCGGAGATTTCTCAAAAAAGTAACATAAAAGCCACCAAAACTGTCTGAGTCAAAAAGATGACCCATTAAGCTGAAGAACGTAAATCTTATCTCAAAAATGTTGTTTAATAAAATGTAGTTTTTTAGGTGATTTAAAATAAAATTAAATACAATTTTAAAAATCCGTTACAAACTTTAAATTTAAAAAGCAAGCAGATATTATTTTATGAAGCAGTGCGCAAGCAGAACCCAATTAGAGCTGTTCAAATTGGAAAAGCAGTGCACAATGGCTCAAAAGATTGGTAGCACTGGCCGCGTTTCCAGACTTTTGAGGCGACAGTGCTACCCATATTTTGAGTGCTGCCAATATATTTTAACTGCTTGGAACCAATTGGATCTAGTTTAAACTGCTTGATCATACGAGGACTGCTTACACCAATCAGGATCTGCTTACTGCAATTAGGATCAGCTTCCTGGTCTCGTCATAACTCATCGATAGTGCCCACCTTAATGTTTTCGATAGCGATAGTACAAACTACCGATAGTTTGAATTGAATTATTAATTTTTTTCTTCTGTTTGATTCCTTAAGCAAAACGCTGTTAACTCTTAACTATAAAATTGTTGAATTCCGCTATAAAAGTTAAAATGAAAAATTATACAACATTTAATTTGTTTAAATTTCTGGTATAAATGCTATAAATTTAAACTGATACGATACGAATAAGTTTTATTATAAGTTTTGATTAGTTTTTCTTATTTTTTGTTTTACATATAAGGTTAAAATGTAAATGTTTAAATGTAATTGCTAGAAAACAGTAAAAACCCTTCACAAAGGTATGCTGCAGTAATTGCTACAGAAGTAAATACCATGTTCGATGTAATTCATAAGTTTATTCCCTTTTTCCTCAATCCCATAGTTTTAGATTCACGTTTTGTAATAATGACCATCTTGAAAGGGCAGGGCGAAGGTGGAAAATGGCTATGGACGGATGGAAGAGGAAGGTAATGGCGCTCGGGAGATGGAATGTTACAGATTTTGAAGACGCGGCTGATACATTCTATCCCCGACTTTTGGCTGTATTTGAATTTATGGGTAAGTAATTTTTCAATGATTTATCCCTTTACGTATTTAAGCTTTACCCTTTCCTCCAGATGACACGTTCTCATGGTGCACCTAAGCAATGAGCCGGTGCTTTTATTTGAAAATATATAATATTCTGCAACCAACGTCATGTTTTGTTTGTCAGGCTATGTAAAAAATGCCCGCACCATCGATAGTGTCAAAAAACTATCGATAGTTGCTCAGAAAGTCCAAAATTCGATACATCGATAGTGCCATCGATAGTATCCCAGCTCTACAAAACGCACTTAATTTAATAAATAAATAAAATTTATTTTATTTAATAATAGATAAAAACACACGGTAAGTTGTGAATGAAAAAGTTGAGTTCCACCTCACAGAATTGGAATTGGGTCGCTGGAGCAAAAAAAACAAACTTTATTGCTTAAACACAAGATTTTCCTGTTGTTTACTTTTTGAAATTTCCCAATTATTGTTCTGCGGAAAGCCATTAGCTGATGGAATGTTGCATACACAATTAACAAATCAACTGACAAAGGTCGCCAGCGATAAGGATGCACAAATCGTTCCCCCGCAAAGCCAGCTTGCAGCTAGCACTCGTACGCCCCAAATGACATTGATAAGGCCCGAGAGCTGATAAGGGGAACAAGTCGCGGAGAACAAGTTAAATAAGCCAAAAACCGAAGAGCAGACGCTCAGTGGCGAAGCGAGCGCACAGCAAAACAGACGTACGAAAATCGGCGAAAACGAGGCAGGAAGCGAAGCAGCGGAGAACACAACAAATGAATGAACCGAACGCGGCGGCGGGACGAGTGCAAGAAACGGGTTGAGCATAAGCGTTAACACCACTCTCGGGCGGTCAGCGATCTCTGGGCCAAAAGCAGAAGCAGTCAGCAAGTCGGCAGCATCTCATCTCTGCAAGACGCGTCTTTTGTTTTGGGCTTTTGGAATCCGAGTTTCAAGGGCGGCAGCACCAGCAGCAGCAGCAGCGTGTGTTATTGGACGCGCTTCATTCCGTAAGCTGAATCACCTACAACTGGGATAATCACCTGTAAAACAGGTGAGTTTGCCAGCCAGCCAGCCATCCAGCCACACGTTGGCAAAGCCCCGTTAGCCGCCGCCGAGACAGGTATTTCGCACACACGGCGGCTGCTGATAGAACGAGCGAACGATTTTTTGGTGACGTCAATGAGAATTTCGCTCGATTGGCCTAATTTTCCCTTTCTCTCAACACAGAAATGGCCCCACCCACCGTCTTGGTCACCGGCGGAGCCGGCTACATAGGCTCCCACACCGTTCTGGAGATGCTCAATGCGGGCTACAACGTCATCTGTGTGGATAACTTGTGCAATGCGTACAGCAGCGGCGCCAAGCTTCCGGAGGCGCTCAATCGGGTGCAGGAGATCACCGGCAAGAAGGTCAACTTCTATCGCGTGGACATCACGGATCGGGATCAAGTGCGCTCCGTCTTCCAGGAGGTGAGCCACAGAGAACAATTGGCGGCAACGTCAGCAATTTGAAGAGTGTGCGTGGAGTGCCAGCTAGCCAACTGGATATACCATTCAATCTTCATCAGGCCTTATCTGGCTGCGTGCTGCTATCAGCTTTTTCTCGTTTTCTGTTTGCTCAAGTGGTTGGGTGCGCGCTTCCGACGAACGCGCTAGCGACCCTGACGTCGCATAGCCCCCACTTGGCGAGGTCGGAATTGGAATCAGAATCGGAATCGGGTTGTTGTGCTGGCATCCACATCCACAGCAATTGCTGACCGTGCACGTACGCTGCACTCGAAGAGCAGGAAAGGCCAAAGAACTTTAGCTGGGCATGGATAACAGTGTTTACATGTGCTTAGTAGCTTTCCAGGCACTTAATAAGTTGAAGAATTCTTCGTAATTGTTTGTCAGGGGAATTTTTCCCTAGAAACCTCAATTTTCCATATGCTAAACATTAATATTTACTTTCGGAAAGCAACAACAAAGCTATTTTATTGCCAAATCAGCCATGAAATGTGAATATGCTTTAAAATATGCTGACTGACTGACGACTTTAAAGTTTATTATTGAAAACTTGACATTTTTTAACTTTGGAATGCGTTTTAAGTTGTGGTTTATAAATACTTTTAAAATTAAGATTGATAGGTGCTAATTATTGAATTTATTAATCAGAACTAGAGCACAGATAACCATGTTTACCCGAACTGATTACTGTACAGATTTAGCCTTGGTCGCGTCATAATGGAATTTTTCCTAATCCCTCTATAACTATTCTATTTATAACAATTGTTTATAGCTCTAAATAACCTCCTAAATCATATTCTAAAGCTTATTACCTTGAAATCATTTATGAAAAATTTAAGCAGCTGCTAAAAGCTACTAATAGTTATCAGGAATACAACTTAACTTTTTATTTTACACTTAATTCGAATAAGAAATGATTTAAATATAAACTTTTATATATATTTTAGTAAATAATCTAATGCAAACCTTGCTTCCTTTTTTTCACAGCACAAAATCGACATGGTGGCCCACTTTGCCGCCTTGAAGGCCGTCGGCGAGTCCTGTCGCATTCCCTTGCAGTACTATCACAACAACATGACCGGCACGAATGTCCTGCTGGAGGCTATGGCAGACAACAATGTCTTCAAGTTTGTGTACAGCTCCAGTGCCACGGTGTACGGTGAGCCCAAATTCCTGCCCGTAACGGAGGAGCATCCCACGGGCAATTGCACATCGCCCTACGGCAAGACCAAATATTTTACGGAAGAGATTCTCAAGGATCTGTGCAAGTCAGACAAGGTGAGTGAAGGTTTACCACAATTCTGTAACTCAATAATTGAATTTAATGTATTATTTTATTATATTAGCGCTGGGCTGTGGTCTCCCTGCGCTACTTCAACCCGGTGGGCGCCCACATCAGCGGTCGGATTGGCGAGGATCCCAACGGCGAGCCCAACAACCTTATGCCCTACATTGCCCAGGTGGCTGTGGGTCGGCGTTCCAGCCTGAGCGTCTATGGCAGTGACTTTCCCACCAAGGACGGCACTGGAGTACGCGACTACATTCACATTGTGGACCTGGCCGAGGGTCATCTGAAGGCGCTGGATAAGCTGCGCAACATCGCCGAGACGGGCTTCTTTGCGTATAACCTGGGCACTGGCGTGGGCTACTCTGTGCTGGACATGGTGACGGCTTTCGAGAAGGCCTCCGGCAAGAAGGTGACCTATGCGTTAGTGGATCGTCGTTCTGGAGATGTGGCTACCTGCTTTGCGGACGCCAAGCTGGCCGAGGAGAAGCTGGGCTGGAAGGCCGTTCGAGGCATTGACAAGATGTGCGAGGATACGTGGCGCTGGCAGAGCCAAAATCCCAATGGATATGCCAACAAGTAGCTCGTTGCGTGTAGCTCCTATTGACCTTGCCTCCGTTCCTGCTCCCTGCAAGTTCCTCCCAGCGTCGTCTGTTGTGTGTATATTTCTTCTTTCCGAATTCCATTTAGTAACCAATATATATATATTTTCGATGTGTGTCGTGTGTGTATGTAAATCCAAAGTACTTTGTAATTAAAAAAGGCTTTCCGCTGTCGTCATGTAAGTGTTTGTTGCTAATTTACTCTGACCGGCCGGCTGCTAGCATCATTAGTAGACGCAATCGCGTAATTAAGGTCAAAGTCAAGGTGTGTTAAGTCGTCATAACTAGGGAGATTTCAATTGGCATTAGCAACTAGTTGAGTTGAGTACAAAGAACCTATTAAAGGTAATCTTAACGGAGAATTAAATCAATAAACAATTGAATTCCTTACATAAGAGATACTAGAGAGATTAATCTTTGCTTTTTAAATGTACTTAGTTTATTCAATTCATTTAATCAAACATAAATCCTTCAGTACTTTTACTTAACGAGTATTTTACGAGTTCAACTATTTCTTTTACAAAAGCGTTTGACCAAAATCACTATCAAAGCGAATACAAATTTCAAATTATTTATAAATCTAAACATATTTCGCAAACATTTATTAAAAAAATGCAATTTAACATTAAAAAACTCAATTGTAAAACTTAGCTGATGCGCTTTTCAACGCATCTGTTCAATGTATCTGCACAGTAAGCGGCATTTATCACAAGTATGTACTATGAATGTATGTATTGTATTCGTTTGTCTTAACAACTTTGCGTTCGTTTGGTTTTTGGAATGGTCTCTGCTCATGGTTTATATATAAAAGTACAAAATTGTTTATATTCGGTATTTGGCAATCTGTTCTCTCTGCACTGGAGGTGGAGCTTGGCGATTCTCAACGTTCAACAACTGATGATGAGGCAAAGAAATCGAATTCAACAAGAAGCATTAGCATTACTAGGTGGCTACATGTATGTCTCTGTGCGCGATATGCATAAGTTATGAATATATATATATATATGCTATATATGGTATTTCTAAGTATGTGGATAGGTTGCAAGTGGGGCGAGGAGGAGATCCTTTGCCAAGAGAGGCGTTGAAGTGGATTAGTTTAGATGCCGCTGCAAATACTGCTAGAGTAGCGCTGGAGACCTGCTCCAAGGGAATCCACTTATGTCGAGGTAACGCCCTTGCGGGCCACTAGCATGTTGAGTATCGGGTTTTTTCGTATGTAGCTCACGGCCTTTTTATGGGTGACCATGGTGAAGTCGTAGCCATTGCACTGGAGGATCTTATCATGGATCCGGAGGCCGGCACGAGCGGCAGGACTGCCCTCGTGCACCTCGGTGACATAGATGCCCTGGTTTGGAATAGGAAATTTATATATTTTAATATTCTATGAATTTATGTAAAATTCTGAAAGGAAAAACCAATCTGCAGAGGGATTTATAAAGTGTAAAAGCAATTTAAACTCAAAACTAAATATAAACATTGTAAAAAACCGTAAAAAGAATAAATTTCTGGCAAATTGCGAACAGGAATTCTTCATATAACATAAACAAACCCCTTCCTGATTGGTTTTTTTTCTCAGTGTACAATTTCTAGCATCTTTTCTCACATAATCCGTGTAACCCTGTGGACTCTTTTTATAGTCCTGATCGATTCCTCCGCCGATTTTAAAGCCACACTTCAGGATCTCCCGCCCTTCCTGATCGTAGTCCTTCTCCTTGTGCAGCGTGATGGGAATCTACAATTGAGGCAATAACAAAACAGGTAAATCTATTGTTTAAGAAAGAAAGTTTGTTTTTTTTGCTCCAGCGACCCAATTCCACCAATACACACACATCCGCGCTGGAGTCTGTTGTGTGCGTGTGCGTGTGAGCGCGTCTGTGAGATGGAACTCAACTCCTTCATTCACAACTTACGCTTAAGCACTCCATCGCCGTGCCGGCCTGGTGCTGAAATGCCATCTTCGCCATGTCTGCAGATGTTTTTGTTTACTTTGATTTGTTGAATTAAGTGCGTTTCGTGGTTATTGTTTTTAGTAAAAAATCGCTGTTCGCACAACAAAGTCAGCTTCTTCTTCCCAGCAGGTTGTTAACTTTGATGAAAAGAAGGGTGGAAAACTTTGATAAAAGGTGGGACATTTTTATTTAAAAAAAAACTAATAGAATAAAGTGCTTAAGCTCTTTATTTTTGCACTTATGTTGTTTTAAAAATTAATTCTTTGGCATATAGACATTTTTTATGTAATAAGTATAAATTCCAACTCGATAGTTATCAAGCGTGAGTGTTGCAAAACACCAGTGCATAAAAAACATCTGTAGCAAAGGCAGGGGCTTACACAAAAGGGGATCGTTATATTTTTAAATTAATAAAAAAAATAATAATCCATTAGTTGGCAATGTTTTTGTTTTTATTCATATTATAATACATTTTTTAGAGTCTATGGAACCTAGGACCTTCGCATGGCCAGCATCGTGTTAATCTCCCAGATGATTATACGGGTCCTGTCAATGATCTCGCGCAGCTGCCGGTTCTTCAGCTTAACCGTCTCTATGAGCTCGTGGTTCTCCTGCAGGACCTTCCGGTATTCATCGCACTGCGAGGGCTCGATCCTTGGCTCCGGCTCATCCCGATAGGGGATCAGGCTTTCCGCGCTCATGTAATCCATGCCAGCATCGTTGCACTTCTCGTAGATGATGCGGACTCGCTTGAAGAGCAGCCGGATGGTGCGGAAGTACTCCTGAACTTTCTTCTCCGTGTTATTATCCCGATGCGACGTGGGCTGGATGTTCTTCAAAGCGGAGAAGACCTCCTGGAAGCGCGAAGCAATGTCCTGGACGGTTTCCTGGCCGAGACGCGACAGCTGAACAATGTTGATCTCCTTGTGTGGGTTCTGCTGGGAGATGGCCAGCATATTGTTGCTTCCGCCGGAGCCGCCGGATGAAATACTGGGCCCCGAGCTCAGTTGCTGCTGCTGCTGCTGTTGTTGTTGTTGCTGCTGTTGGGGAATATTTTGCTGGGGAAGGTTCTGCGGCTGCTGTTGTTGCTGAGGGGCAATACCGCCTCCCATGCCCACGCCGCCGCCCATTCCCACGACTCCGACGCCGACTCCCTGCTGCGGTCCCATCATCTGCTGCTGCATCATCTGTTGCTGCTGCTGCTGCATCTGGTGCTGCGGTGACATGCCGGGCATCAGTCCGCCGGGACCACCGCCCTGGGGATTCATCTGCATGCCGCCTGGAACGCCGCCCATCATGCCCATTTGTTGCTGTTGCTGCTGGTGCTGCGGCGACATGTGCATCTGCTGCATGTTCCCGTGCTGCATGCCGAAGCCGCCCATGGGCATCATGTTGGGGGCCCCGCCGGCTCCTCCAGCGCCAGCAGGTCCCTGGTTGCCTTGGTTTTGTCCGTACTTCCACATCTTTCGCTGCTTCGAAAACAAACAAAAATTGCAACAATATGACTGCGGGTGTTTTGCAGCACTGAATTAGGTATCGAGGTATCGAGTGCCGGGAACAGCTGAGCCGGTGGTCGTCATCGATAGTTTTCTCCTTTTCAACACGGGCAATCAGCAATTTCGCACGCAAGTTCTCTTTTTTATGATTTCAAAAAGAATTAATGGCACGCGACGAAGATAATGGTTTTGGGGAATGGGTAAGTCTATAAGCCAAGTGTGTGTTGCACATTTTTAAAAACCGAAAACGTTTCCCTCAGGGCGGCTACTTCGAAGCCAAAAAGTCCAAATTGGAGGAGCAATTTGCCGCCGCCAGCGATCCATTTCGCAAGTCTGATTTATTTCAGGGAATCTCGATTTTTGTTAATGGCCGTACCGATCCTTCGGCTGATGAGCTAAAGCGCATAATGATGGTGCATGGGGGTACCTACCACCACTACGAACGGTCGCACACAACCTACACAATTGCCTCCACTTTGCCGGACGTAAAAGTGCGGAACATGAATCTCAGCAAGTTCATTAGCGCCAAGTGGGTGGTGGACTGTCTGGCGCAGAATAAGATTGTAGACTACAAGCCCTATTTGCTGTTCACCAACCAGAAAACCTCACAACCGAGGATTACCTTTAAAAATGTTAAAAATCGCAGTGTAAATGAGACCAAAACGGAAGCAGAGCCACCGAAACCAACGGAGGGGGAGCCACCGAAACCAACGGAGGCTGAACCACCGACAGAAAAGATGGAATTTGATCTGGCCGACATTCTCGGGGAGCTGCAACAGGCTGTGGCTACCTCGCCGGAGAAAAAAGCAGAGATCACCAGTTTGTCCGAGACGAATCAGTCTATCAACAATCTCTCCAGCACATCATCGAACTCGGCTCATGCTCGCAACGCCACCGATCCTCGTTTTCTGTCTGAATTTTACAAAAACTCCCGGCTGCACCACATCGCCACTCTGGGAGCTGGCTTCAAGCAATATGTCTGCGAGCTACGCCAGGCCAATGCCAATAAAATCTTTCCCATGCGGGAGGAACTGAAAAGTCTAAGGAAAGCCACCGAAACCAGTGGATTTCGCTATGTAATGCACATCGATATGGACTGCTTTTTCGTTTCCGTGGGTCTGAGGTCTCATCCACAGCTGCGTGGTCGGCCAGTGGCGGTGACCCACTCCAAGGGCGGCAGTGCAGCCACCGATGTGCCCGTGCATCCGCAGGCAGACAGACAAGTGGAGCAGGAACTCTTCGCACAGCGTTTCGAGCATCTCCAGCACGACGACACCAAGGTGGACAAGGTGCGTTCGGGCTTCGACAAAAAGATGTCGCTCTCGGAGATCGCCTCCTGCAGTTACGAGGCTCGGGACAAGGGCATCCGCAACGGCATGTTTGTGGGACAGGCTTTGAAGCTCTGTCCGGAGCTGAAGACGATTCCCTATGACTTTGACGGCTACAGGGAGGTGGCCTACACTCTGTACAATACAGTGGCTCAGTACACCTTGAACATCGAGGCTGTGAGCTGCGACGAGATGTTCGTCGAGCTGACCGATATGGTGGATGAACTAAAAGTGGACGTAATGGCTTTCGTGGAGCACCTCAGGCAGGAGGTTCGCGCCAAGACGGGATGTCCCTGCTCGGCTGGAGTGGGAGCCAATAAGTATAAGGAAACTTACCTTTTTGAAAGCTTTTATACTTACAATAATTCCGTTTTAGGTTACTGGCTCGCCTGGCCACCAAGGAGGCCAAGCCAAATGGTCAGCATTTGCTGCCATCGAACCTGGATATCATGGCCTACATGGCTCCCATGACTTTGGAAACCCTGCCTGGGGTGGGCAGCAGTATGAGCCACAAACTGAAGCAGGCTGGCCTCAACAATTGCGGCGATGTGCAGCAAATGTCGCTGGTGAAGCTGGGAATGATCCTGGGCAGAAAGGTGGCTCTTAATTTACACAACAACTGCCGAGGCATCGATCCACGTCCTTTGGTTTATGAGCAGGTGGCTTACTCAAGAATTACTCTCACTTAGGAACGATCTCATTAGTTTTCTTTGGTTTTTTAGGCTCGTAAAACCGTTTCCGCCGAGATGAACTTTGGCATCCGCTTTACCAAGGCCATCGAGTGCGAGCAATTCCTTCGCCAGCTCAGCGAAGAGGTCACCAAGCGTCTGATCGAGGTCAAGCGCAAGGCCAAGTCCATTAATCTGAAGATTATGGTCCGCGCTGCCGAAGCGCCTGTGGAAACCTCAAAGTACATGGGCCACGGTGTGTGCGATATCGTTAACAAGTCCTCAAACCTCAAGCATGCCACCGATGATATTAATGTGATTACCTCCATGGTCCTCAACTTAATGAGAGAAGCCGATCTCCCGATCAATGAGCTGCGTGGTCTTGGCATACATCTCACAAAGCTCGAGGATGCCGGCGAAGTGAGGAAGGATAACCTCCTTAAGCAAATGTTTACTAAGATCACCGAGAAGAAAACAAGATACCCATTTGTGCATCCGAAGAAAAGGCCAGCTGAAGAAGTAACCGTGATTAAAGTCAAGGTGAAGCAGCCCAGAATTGTGCTTGACATGTTGAAGGCTGCAGCACAGAAACCAGTGCTTGAGGATCAAAAAGAGAGCGCTGGCTGTACCGGTTCTGGGCAGCCAGAACCGAATACTGAAGAACCACAAAGTGGAATCGATCCGGAGTTTTTGGCAGGTTTGCCGGAGGATTTACGCCGTGAGGTTCTTCACAATCAGCATGAATATCTACTCATGGAGAAGGAAAATGATGCCGCTGCTAAGACACCAAGGAAACGCGCCTTTTCACCCAGCCCATCGGATGATGAGCAGGTGCCGCCGCCACCACCTTTTGTTGTAAGCATCCCATCAGAGAACACTAGTCCGTTAAATGCCAGCGATCTTGAGCCCTCCACCTCCAGTGCTGGCCAGGCTCGCTTGGAGAAGCGAGCAGCTGCCCGCCAGATAAACGGGACCTGTCGCTCCGACCAGATTGTGTCGGATTACATTGAGGAGCTGCCCAAGTATACGCATCCCGCCTTACTGCAGTACATGAACAGGCCACCAGAAGAGGTGCCCTCGAGGAAGCAGCTAAGGTTGGGCGGCTGCCACCCCGCCAATCCGTCGTCGACGATGGAGGAGCCTTACAATATACTGCTGCAGGGGGATTTGAAGAGCGCGCTAAACCTGTGGGTCAGCAGCGAAGAGGTGCCTCTGCCGGCTGACGTGGATATGATTTTCACGCAGATCTGCCATCTGGTGAAGGTTGAGAACTTGAACCTGATGTACGATGTCATGAGACACTTGTGCCGGTAATTATTTGATCACAAATAGGATTTTTGGTAGTGTTTTCAACGAAATTTGATATTTCCAGCCTCATCAATGCTAAACGCGGCAGCTCCTGTCGCTGGCACATGGCCTACCATCACATAGAGATTAGTATCCAGGAGCTGATGATGGAGCTGCAGGGCTACCACATTCACTTGACCGAGAACATTCGCTGCTGCAAGTGCAGAATGTATTAATCCAGACATTAAATGTTATTTAAATGGAAATGTGATACATTGCTAAATGGCATGAGATTAAAAACAGTTCCTTACACGTAATTTAAATATGAAACAATATGATTTTCTTAATGAAAGTGTTTAATTTAATTGATATTTTATGAAGAAGGTTTCAAAGAATTTAAAAGTCATAAGATAGTGCCTTACAGTATGAATGAAAATAATATAATTTATTTTATACACTAAACTGAAAACAGCCAAATGAAGCTTAAAGGTTACCGAGTTCATTTTAAATGCATTAAAAATATATTTCAGTGTTAATAAATGTAATTTTTATTTAAATTGGAACATTTTTATATGAAACCCTAAAAAATCAGTAAGTTTCCATGGGTTTTTTTAGATCTCTAATAAAAATATGAATTAAATTATAAATAATTACTGTCTATTTTCAGACAATGCCATCGCCTTTCAGGAGAACCAAAAGGGGGCCACCAGAGCCATTTACAACTCCAGATGCGCGCACAGGTAGCAATTAATGTTGTAAAAGCTGTAAATAATGTGGGGCTATTGCTGCCGCTGCTGCTGATGCTGCTGCGGGGACGATGGCGTTGATAACTTCATACGTTAAAGGGCAGAGCCCCTACGTCTTAGCGGTGGCTCTTTCCCAGCTTTGAGATACACAAAGAGATCGGGCGGGGCGACGGCGGCGGCAGCGGAGGAGATCTGGGCAAAGCCGGGCCACTCAAGACAAATAGGCCAGGCGGGCACAACACCTGGCGGAACTGGCAAGTCATAATTTGCACTTTAATGAAAGCGGCATCGAATCGAATCCGACGCTCGAACAGGTTAGTGTTGCACAGTTCTCTAAACTCTGAAGTCACTGCAGTTAATCGCTGCGACGTCGCCGGAGCGGCTGTAATATGTAATTGATTCGCATGCCTACCCAGTCGCTCGCTCCCAGTCCCAGCACCAGTCCCAGGCTCAGTCCCAATCCCGGCTCCAATCCGTGCCCATCCCATCCCCAGGCCACATGACAAACCATAACAATTACAATGCCAGTGCCAGGAAGCCAGAGATGGCAAATATATCTGCTTGAGTTATATCTGGGAATATATTTAGGTTTTTCTGAATACTTAGCAAATTAAGTAGGTGAAAGGATTAGCAAAATAGTTATTGATTTTAGTAAGGTATAAGATTTATGTAAAAATATTAAAGAAGCGCTTAAAGTATATTTAAAAATCCTAAAAAATTAAAAAGTAATGGTAATTTCCAAACTAAAAAGGTATTAGTTTGTATTCTCAAACTAAATATGTTTAAATGAATAAATAAAACTGTATTTTTGTGCATTTTTGGCTATTTTATTTTTTGTAATTCCTAAAATTAACAAAAAAAGGTTTTACTCAAGTTTTATTATTAAAAAAAAAAGATTTTAATGGCGTATTCGCTATTCGATTGGATTTTATATGGCTTTAGCAATCATTAGCTTTTTGACTATCTTTATATCCCCAAGAAATCCATTATTCACATTCGTTCAAGAGGAATTTATTAACTTTTTAAATTGCATATTAAAGTTCAAAAAAATATAACTTAGTCAAAAATTGTTTAATTTAAATTCCGAAAACTGATCTATAATATTTTTTATTAGATTAATAAATCTGCAAGAAAACTTTGTATTAGATTAAAAAATCTGCCAAACAAAATGATGTAACCTCTGATAAAAATTTGAAAAAAAATGAGAAAATGTTTTTTCTCTTCAACATATCCAGAACGACTCGGCTGATCAAGAATATATATGAGATTTATGGGGCCGGAAATGCCGACCTTACTGAGTTTCATACTTTTGACTAAAATAATAATATTCTCCTGGGTTGAAAAATATGATTTTACATTTTAAAATTGTAGTCATTTATTATTATCTATTTTGTATAATTTATGTATTATTTTATATTTTATTTTCCCATCACTGAAGGCCACCCCACTTGGCGTGGCAGCTGTAGCTGAAGCTGGAGCAGATGTTTGTCCGGTAATTAAAAATAGTCAAGCTGCATTTCTGGCTCTTCCAGCATCCGGTGGCGGTGGCCATGTGGCTGGTGTCTCTCTCTCTCAACTATCTCTGTGGGCTGGGCCAGGAGCTCGACTCTGGCACTCAGTGGGGATTTACATGAGCTACGCTTTGTCTGATTTAATTATGTGCGCAAAAGGCGTCGTTGTTTCATAAATTGTATGCATCCTGTCGTCGGGGAACTCGGTAGCTGCAACATGCTTGTTGTTCTCCCTGCCACCAGCTCAGCTCTGCTGTGCCCTGGTCTAGTCTCTGCTCCATCATGGTGATGAAGTCGAGTAATCTGTGAAAAGACCGCTCCCCGGCCAGATGCAAATGTTGTCGGGTTTTGATAGACTTGTTGGCTGCCAACGTGATTTGTCAACGACTCCACAGAGGCTGGGAAGTTGGCCATTAAAAGTTAACCGCAGTAAATGAGTTCTTGTGGGTAAGGTTCCTTTTTATTTTTAATAAGTTTTTACAACATTTTTCTTAGTTTTCTGTAAGTTAAAAATTCATAAATTCATAAAATAAATAAGAAACTATTATACTTTTTCAGGAACGATTTTATGGCTGTGTCAGCTATGTCAAGTGAGTATCTTTCATCGCGGTTTTGACGGCCAAGTGTGAGTACCTTTCAGGCACTACTTGTGGCAACTTGTGCGCCCCTGGGCTAGGAGGAGACCCAGCGTGTTGCCAAGATTATTCCCACGCTCGGGAACTCAAATAAAACTCGACGACGACTGAACAACCAGTAGCTGGCGGAGCAGCTGGAAACTGTCAACATTATCGGACGTGACTGGCTGCGACAAGATCACTGCCATAGAGAGCTCTGAGCTAACTCCGAGCCCTGTGCCGAAAACGGAAAACGGAATCATTGGCCGCATGTAAATATGCACACACACACACACACACTGCATGGAGTGGTAGAGTCTTTGGAGGATTTGCGGCTCTGATGCTGATAATGCCTGTGGTTTTTCCTACAGCTTTTTTTTTTCCAGCTGCTACCAAATAAGCCCAGGCAGACGATTCGGATTTAGCCGCCAAAGCGGCCATTGGAGGCTGTGCCTATGCAAAACTTCTAGCCAATTAACTTGGCCGGCGGCAAAGGAGAGCCACAGAGAGAGTGAGAGAGAGAGCCCGTTCCTGGTGCTGTGCCTTATGATTAGAATCGTCGACAGCAGCAACAGCCGCCAAACGGGGCAACAGCAGCCGCAACAGCAACTCCAACAGCAACAGCAGCAGCAGCAGCAACATCAACCGCAAGCAACCAAAGCTAATGAACCATGTTGCCGCTGATGAACCCAAACTGATTAATGATCCCGTGTTGGAAGGGGTGGGGGAGGGCACTGCGAAATCCGATGAGGTTACACTCCATACTCTCCCAGCCGCAGTCCGATCCCTGAGGCCCTGCTAACAACTTAACTAGTTCAATGGTGGGCTAAGGGTTACCGCAGCAGAGAGAGAAATTATAGGCAGAAGTTTCCCTATACTTTATTGGGTAAATATATAGCAATTTTCTATGGAAAATAATCTTTAATACCTTCTTAATAATAACCAAAACACAGATGCAGCTAGTTATCCAACCCTTTCTCCCTGTGCAGCTCGCTGAAGTCCAGTCAATTTTCGGGGGCCAGCTGAGTAAGGAGCTGACAAAAGCCGGCAATGTCCAATGCCCAATGGCCATGGCCGAAACAAAGGCCGCGCAGGCGCACCTGAGAATGTTGATAGCCCCCATGGAGTCGTCCAAGGAGTGGGAGTCGTAGCAGCAGTCGCTGCTTGGAGTTGCAACAGCGGCAGGAGAGACAGAGGATAAAGAGGGAGAACCAGCTCAAGTCCAAGTGCAAGTCGTTTTTTATGCCACTCAACCACCGGCGACACAACAGCAACAACAACAAGGGATTGAAGCTGGGCTCGAAGCCGCGGACTTGGTGGAGCGTTGGCCCCAACTCAAGCCCTTTATCACATGCGCACATCATTTACTTGAAGCAGACGAGGACGAGGACGCAGCGCACTTTAGCAATTGCCTTTAAAGTGTTTGCGTCGTGACAAAATCAATGTTGGCCGTCTGCTGTTGCTCCTGCCATGTTGCTGCTGCTGCTGCTGGGATGCTGTGTTGCTGGGCTGCTGGCAGACGCAGCTGAATCCCTCTGACAGCCTCCTCAGTGGACAGTGATTCATGGTTTATTAAGCGCATTATGCCGCAGGATACTTTGAAGTTGCCACGAAGCAGGGAGGAGGGGCAGCAACAACGAGTTGCACGTGTTTGGAGGCCCTTAAAAATGCGGCAATTGTTGGCCTGGACCCTGGGACGTTGGCATTGGCAATGAACACTTGGTCCCCGAAGCAGTTACTGGGTTGGATTCTAGGTAGGCAGTGCTGTTAAGTTGTCCTTTTTAAAAGGAGATTTGTTGTGTGTTATTTAGCGGTTTCTATAGATATATTGAAAGGTATTTGGTAAAGTGATTTTGTAGATATTACCACAAAATTCCATTTCAAATTATATTGAAAGGTTATGCTATTTTTCTGGAAATATAGCACAACCTTTTTTTAATTTTTTAACCTTTTCAATCTGTTCTGTTCTTGAGACACCTCTGATTCCACATGGCTGCTGTTTTCTGAGGCTATGGCAGGGCCAGCAATTGATTACTTAACATGTTTTATGCGTTCGGCAAGTTATGTGCCGACTGGCGCGTTAATTCGTCTCTTTGGCCTTGGCCAGAGCTGGTGCCTCTTCCAAACCCAAGCCATTTCCAAAGCAAGTAACGCCTGCGTCCAAACAAATTGCTGCTCGGCAGGCGCTGGCCGTAAATCAGCTCAGCAGTCAAAACACATCAGCGGCATCAATGGCCAGCCACCACTCTACTCTTGGCCAGATTGTGCTCTAAGCTTCCCAGACTCTCCACTTGGGTTTCAGATCCTCAATACCTGCACCACCGCTGAGACACCCACGTGAGGCCATACCAATTTCAAAGGAGGCGGGTTCAAAAAACACCTCAAACGTAAGGCTAGGCAATAAAAGAATTAGAGGTGATAGTGTAAAATTGGTAGAATATATCTATATTGTTTAAGATTTAATGAAATTATAACAAATAGTGATATTTTTCTTATGATAAAAACAGAAATTAATTTAAAAAATGTAGTATTAAATATAGCTAACTTTTTGTGCTGGTTTAACATCAAAATTTAAGTTTTTCCCAAGACAGAGGTTTTCCTAAACACCTTACATAGAACATTTGACTAATTCTCTCTATTAAAATCCCATAATTTAGTCATAATTCGCTAATAGCTCAATTTTAAAGCTCGTGTCACGCGACAAACACTCGAGGTGTGAACCTACACGGCGTATGCGCAACGTACGCTCGCATGCGCAATTGGAATTAATTATGCGCCCCGTAAACAAATACAAAACGAATGGAAATTGAGTGCGAGATGAATTGCCAGACGGAGATGCTGGCGGGCGATAAAGGAATATAAACGTGGCTCTGATTTATGCTCGTTGTAGCTGTTGTTTGCTTTTTGTTGGATTTTGTTGCTGCTGAAGCTGCGCATACTCCTTCCTGCTGCTGTAGAGGCTGGCATTACGTATGCCAAAAATATGCAAATTGGCAATTGGAAGTGTGAACACCGCCAGTGGCACACCATCTACACATATACTCCTATATATTTATATATATATATATATACATATATGTAGGTACGTGCACTTGCCATTAGAATGCCGCCGCCGCCAATCGAAGCGTCAGAAATAAATTACAAAATCGTGTAAAGTGCAAACTGGACTCGGACATGGATGGTGGTTTCTTTTTTGCGGTGCATTTTGTCTTTTGACGTTTCGCCTGGTTCTCTAATCGCCTTTATGGCCACATAAATCTTGGCTAAAATTTGCCGTTGCCCGCCAATGGATTTCCTTTATTTATTTATATATTTTTTGTGCTGTTCAGCTTGGGTATTTTATTTGCTTTTTGATCTGCAAACTGGTCCAAGCTTTGATTTATTTAAGCCCCTCTGCGACGGCCTGCGATAACGATAGCATTTCTGCTGCGCGCTTTCACGCATTTTTAATTACTCACCGCGGCCACGAAGAGATATAACCGATGGGAATCGAAAGATACGCCATGTCGTGTGCAGCCGGCCAGTTGTAATTGAGTCGCCGCATGGCCTGGGAAATATGCTAAGCATGAGGCACCGCCCCTGCTGCCAAATGGGGGCTTACCCTGCAGTCTAAGGGGGGTCTAAGGGGGTCGGGGGGCAGGGCGCCCCAGCTGCTGTTGATGGCAGCTGACAGGTGCAATTGCACCTATTTCAAGAGTTCTACTAGCTACCGACATTAATCAGCGGCATTACATCAGCTAAGGTTAAGACTTATGCTAATAATCACTCGAAGTATTTAGAGATTTATGAAATTCGTTTCGGTTTCTTAGGGAGTTTGCCTGGAAAGATTATTTTAAAAATAACAAACTTAAAGCAAAGGATATATTTACTTCTTACTTTATATTTCAGATTATTTCTAAGTGCTTACGAATGGAAAGACATAACCAAAGATCTCCTTTTCATTTCTAACGTATGTAGTTTTAGTTTAATCTTAAGTTAGGATGTAATCGAATTTTAATTTTAATGCTATGGTTATAAAGGATGTGTCTTTGAATATATTTAAAAACTAAAACAGTATTTATAATAATAAATTGCAAAGAATGTAAGCAAATAAAATATATACATATTTATTTTAGATAAAATACATTAAAATTATATCAAAAGTAGTTTGAATATGTATTGTAAATATGTTATAAACGTTTTTTTTATTAACTTCCTTCTCTAATTCCCAATTAAAATGATTTAGCTACCCCTGAATATCGCCAATTCCCATTAATCTAAATCCACCTAAGCTTCCTCTTACAGGATATCCCCACATCCATCACAGTTAACACTCCTGCTACCGTTGCAATTACGGTTATCCTCGATTTAAATCCACCTACAGCCATCGGAAAGCCATAGTCGTTGGTCGGCGGGGGCACAATCACGGCAACATTTAGTCATTCCGAAAGCTACATAAACTGACAGTCTATTTGTTTTATGTCAGGCAGCGGCCGTTGCCATTCGCTGCTCGAGATTGCAGCGGCTACAGCAGCAGCAACTGCAGCAGCAGCACCAGCCACAACTGCTGCCGTTGACACGCCTGCAATTGCCGCGATATGAATCACAGCGAGTCAAGTCAGCGGAGTTTCAGTCGGCCGAATGAGTAGCATTATCTAGATAAATAATTATTCAGCTTAAATCGAAATCGTAATGAATTTTTCGTAATTCCTTTGGTGTTTCATTGGTGCTCTTGGCGGGAGTGTCAAAGTGACGGCGTTGCATTGTCAGTGGTTCGTTAGCAATATCTTGGGTCTGCGTCGGCAGACAGGCAACATGTTGCCGCCGCATGTTGCCCGGCTTAATTGGACAGCGATACAAATCGGACTCTGCGAGGGTCCGAATACGAATACGAATCCGTATCCGAATCCAAATCAAGCCACGCCACGCCCATCCAAAACACCTGCAACCGTTTACAAGACAGCAGCAACAGCAGCCAAGAGCAGCAGCAGCAGCAGCAGCAGCAGCCGCTACGACGATGGCAATTTGTCAAATTTCCGCAACGAAATTGGAGCTGAAGCTAAAGCTAAAGCCGAAACTGGCCGTCTGGACTCACTTAACGCCCAGTCGGCGTTGCAATTATCCTTATTAGTTGTGGCATAAAACATCGTTCGCCTCGCCCAAGGGTTTACAGTGGAACATAGCTATAGTAAGCCATATTTTTGATACTAAAATTTGAGTTCTGAGTAGAAACTGCAAAGGAAATTATTTTAATTATGTTTGTAAGTAAATTTTAGTTAAATATTTTGGGATTTTTATTAAGATGTTTATATTTTTATAGGAAATAAAATTCTTTAAAGTGTTTTGTTATTATATTTCTACATTTATTATCTTCTAAAATAAACGGTAAGCATTAATTCCTATAAAAATATAAACTTCGTTTATATTCTTCTATTTAAGAATACATTTAAAATATTTGTAATATCTTTTAGTTATTTTTACTATTTTATTTAATAATTTAAATATATATTTCCTTATTTCCTCCTTATCGACTTTAACCCATTTTCTTGAATATTTTTCGCTGCTCTTTCGATTTTGGCTTAAGCGAGAGCTCTTAACGCTTGTTTGCACTGATAAATGCGAAGAGCTGCGCGGCCTTAACAGCTTTAACAGCCGCCAAGATCGGCCCAGAATACACCTAATTACACGGCTCGAGTGTTGCCGCTTCCTGGAAGGATGGCCTCTCTCTCTCCACTTGGCCAATTTCACACCAATTCCCAAAGTCACGGCGATCGAGGGAAGCCACCGCCTTTGGCCGCTAAGTGTCCGCCGAGTTGCGCTTTAGGTTTATGTTCTTTTCACTTTTATGGGCTGGCGGGGGCCCATCATTAGCCGCCAGACTTGGGCAGGGACATGATCTTCGGGTTCTGGGTCCTTGCTGGCCGCATAGAGTTGGCAGTTCCAGGCTTTTGAGTTTTTAAACATAATAAATATAAATAATATTTATAAACCATTTTCCTTTTGGATTTAAAATATTTTGTGAGTTCTTCTTGATTTTATAAACTGTTTAAAAATATACGTAGACTGCTGGCATCCCTGATCTGGGTTTAAATCGCGGACTCATCAATTGCCTGGTCACTGCAATTATGGAATCGCTGATCACAGCCTTCGCTTCCTTTAGTTTTTTGCCAACATTAGCGACAGCATTGTATTGTGAGGCATTTATGGCGCCGCATACGCTGGCAATTAAACAATTCGCAGCAACAATGCCGAGTCCAAGCTTGGTCCAAGCTGAATTGGCCAAATTAAGCGCGATTCGTTGACCAAAATTGGTCAACGAAATCGTAACAAGTTGTAAGTTGCGATAAGAACTCTGATGCCATTGTTGCTGCTGTGCCATACATGCTGCTGCTGATGCAGTGCTGCTACTGCTGCTGCCTCTGTGCTGTTGGCATTGTTGTCGCCGCCGCCGCCGCTTGTTGCTTGTTCATTGACTTTGGCTTTGTGCTCCCTGTGTAATTATGGACATTATTATTATTGCTCTCGGCTCACAGCTGAATTTACATGCTGCTGCTGCTGCTGGTGGTGCTGCGGCGCCAGCAATTCCAGCCGGAGGTCGATTAGCAATCGGGGAGGCGGTTCCACACACAAACGGGCTACCGAATATGTGTATATCCAATTATAGTATAGAGCACACACAGCGGCAAGGAGATCAGGTGCTGCTGGTGTGCCGCCTTTATGATCGACACCTGTATATCAGTTCGCGGGATATTGCATTGGAAGAATCGCAACCAATTAGACTTGATTGCTGGATCAAGCTTTTCAAGGGCTGAGATTTATGCGCAGCTCGGAGAAATCCATAAAATATAATATGCTTAAACCTAATGAAGCACCTGGGAAAGAATGCGATTTTGATTAAAGAGTAATTTGTGTTCAGGGGGAATGATAATTGAAGCTTTAGAAGGGTATTTCTCAGAAAGATTTTCTTTCTTTTCCTGATCATTTTTGGTCTAGGAACTTCCTTAATTTAAATGTAGACAATCCCATTTAAGAAGAATCTCAGTTCGAAGGCCTTTCGCTTTATTTAAAGTCTGTTGGTCGGCATGTTTTATAAGGTGACTGAAGCCTGAGGCTAATTAATTTGCCACTGGTGTCCCATTAGCGTAATTGTCTGTCTCCCCTTTGACATTGCTTGGCCATTCCGTATTCCAAACCGATCCCCAGCAGCGGACAACCAGTTGTCCAACCTTTAACTGCATTTTATGTGTCACCAACTCGCTGACGATAATTTGCATACATGTTGAGAGAGACGTGAGTCCATGGAATTCGCTTCAAAAGATTACCGCTTCGGGGGCTGCGCCTTTCCTGGCGCCATTTCATTGAAATGGGCGTGCCACACATCGAAGCCTAATGGCGCCCATCAGTCTGTGGGAACACCTGCAGCTGGCCCACGCGGTGCCCGCATCGCCTCCATCGCCTCCATCGCCTCCTCTAGTCACTCCCACTCGGACTCCACTCTCCAAGCACTCCAAGCCACTCCACTCCCATCTGCAACAATGACCGTCTTAGGAAAGCACGCAACGATCGCCCCAGACATCGCCATAAATGTTAGCGAACCAGAACATTATGCCCAAGCGGCTGCTGGTGCAAGTATTAGAGGTGCCTCCAGTGACTAGAAGTTGCTGGAAAAAGAAGAAAAAGAGTTTAAGAAATTATTTAAATATTTAACTAAAATTTAGGGCTTTCAAAATATTTATTTAAACTATTTTATTAAATTTTCTTGAGGCTTCTTTTTATGATTTTTGATTAAGTTAATATTTATTATAAGTAAATTCAAATAACAGTGATTGCAAGAGCACAGCACAGACAGAGCACAGCTGCATTGCCTTAACATGGGCTGAAAGGAAGGAGCAGTCCTCCTCCTTCAAGCAGAAGAAGGAGGAGGTGTCTGGCTGGGGCTGACTTGGGCTGGGATGTCGGCTTGTTTGCCTTAAAAAGGCAAGTCTGCGCCGTCGCCGCAGATCGCAGATGTCGCCAGTTGGGCCTGGAATCCGGGGTTCCGGGGAGTTGGGCTTGGGAATCCAGACTGGCGTCCCTTTTGGAGGCAGCTGCGCTTGAAGCAGGAGTTGGAGCTGGAGCTGAAGCTGAAGCCGGAGCCTGGCCCACGCACTTGTCTAGCAGCCTGGCAAACAAAAGGCCGCTCTGCAAACTCAATTTGCAGAGGGGTCTTTGGGAATAAAAAGTGTGGGGGAAAAGGGTGGAACTCACAGCGACTCCAGGGGCGTGGGCGGCGGCCAAGTCACGACTTGGTCAATCATTGGTCCGGGTTTGCTGCTCACAAATCTCGACATCCCAGAGCAGCTCAGAGTTATGCTTTTTGAGGAGTTGCCTTAGCTCGCATAATTCCAACGGCTTTTAAGAGTTAAGTTACAGCCAGAAGGTTTATTATGCACCACAGAAAAATTATTTTTATAAATGTACATTAAATATTAAACATTTTAGAATATTATTTAGATTTTTTCATATAAATTTCTACGTGTTTGCTTTTATTTGTAATACTTAAACCATTTGCTCAGCAGGAAGTAGACTTTTTAAACCCCATAAATAATATTTATTCTTGATCAGCATCATCAGCCAAATTATTATCATTTTAAGTATTTAATTAATTAATTTATATCCATTTTTTCTCGTCCATGTTCGTTTTTTTTAGATTTAAAAGAAAACTTCCAGTTGGTCATAAAAATTAATTAAAAAATGCTTCCCTATTGTAAACCTGATAATTGCATTGTAATTCAATTAAAATTCAACTTAAGTTGATTTTTGTTAACCCCTTAATTAATATTCCAACTCAGATTTTTGGGTGTAAGCGTTTTTTAATTTATGTTAAATGTTTTTCTCTGTGCAGAGCTCAATCTTCCCGGAGCGGATCCACCATGCTGGGTTACTGTGCAGGTTCCGGCGGCTCATTAAAGTTGTGCCTCATTTTTGGGACGCTGCAACGGATCGATCCATCCATCGGTCGTCTCTGGGCGCTATATCTTATCATAAAAAACGCAGTTGCTTCAACACCTGCGAGCAGCATCAAACACGCATTAGCACTCTGATGGAATTTCGCCTCATTTCGCTCCCCTTTTTCTTTTTTTTTTATATATATCGGCGGTGCCGCATAAATTTCAATCAGCCTTAATAAACTGCAAATATTTTATACGCCTTTTTGGTTTTTTGGGACAGCATTCAACAAAAAAAAAAATTCGTAACATGAAATTAAAATGAGGAAAGCGACGAACGGGAAAAAATTGAGATGCAATCGATGGGGAGAGCCAGGAGGCGGAGAAGAAAGAATTTTTAAATAATTTTTAATCACAGAATCTTTGCGGCCGAGAAGAGAACCAAACTGAACCTCTTGTCCAGCTTTTTTTTTCATTTATGGTTTATAGTTTATGGCTGCTCCTGCTCTGTTGCCTGGTCCACATAAAATTCAGTTTAAGTGACCATAAAAATCATCCAATAAGTTTGTTCAAATTTCGCTTTGCTCGCTGCCTGAGAATTTATTTATGTGCCTGCCACTTGGTCTTGAAAAGTCCTCAAGTCATTGTGATTTCAATTTGAGTCTCCATGGCCCCGGGGCCTTCTCTCAAGAAAGAGTTGGAGTTGGAGAATGCTCTGTCTGAGTGCGTTTGCGTGTTCCTCATCATTTGTTTGCAATGAAAATAACACCAACATAAACAACCCGGGCCCCAGACAGGGTCTATACAGTCCGGCCAAAACCAATCCCATTCCCAATCCCAATCCCAAAAGCCTGTCTCGATATTTTTGCCACCGTCAATGGCATTAAAATGCACAATACCCGCTGCGTTTGCCCAATGGCACTGGCCATGGCCATCTCCTTGGCCATTGATGTCCTTACCAGGCGCCACACCCTGCTGCGAGATCCACGATCACGAGTGGGAGCCCCTCGAACCGCATCTAAGTCATGTCAAAGCCCCACGAACGACAGTTGCTTAATTGAATTTCTTAGCCTGTCCAAGGCTTGCGTGCCGCGCTTTAATTTTGGACGGAGGATATCAGGAATACTCCATGAAGATGTAACAGTTCGATCGGAAAATGATGTAGGAAATTGGGTTATAAATAAGGATAATGGAAAGATGAGTTTGGGACAAGAAAAGATGATGGAACGATGAGTTCTGGACAGGAAATATGATTAATTTGGATTTGAAACTAAAAAAACTAAGAAAGGCAATAAGAATTCGATAAATAAACTAACAAATAAGTTTAATAGTATATAAATTATTTATAAAGAAGTTCAAGTTACATATTAAATTTGAAAGAGCAAAATAATCATCAAGAATCATTTCAAGAACCCAGAGATAACTACTTTATTTACCCATAAAAACGCAGATTTTCTTGAAATAAAAAAGTAAAGACTTAAAATCAAGACAAGAGCGTGCCAGTTGTAATTTGAGTTGGCCTCAATTTTTTCGGCTACTGTTCCTCCGCTGCAGCTTCCGTTCTTTATGGCTACGATTGAGACATTATTAGGGGCTCTTCTGCAGCTGTCACGCCAGTGCTCCTCCGTTCTGTGTCCTCATTGGCGGAATCCGGGTGCGATTCCAAGCTTAGATGGAGGCGTCTCGGATTACAGTCTATATCAGCTGGCTGATGGCTCAATTGGTAATTCGAGACACCAGGCTCTGCTGGTCTATGACCAGTTACCAACTCACTCGATCGACGGATTTGGCCAGGCCAATTAAAAAGTCATTAGGCGGTAGGCTAAGCTTGGTAGGGAGAGGAGTTGGGGGCAAGGAGCAAGCTGGTTCAGGCGGAGCTGGAACCTTAATTGCCGGTTTGCCATAACCAAAATGACCGCAGGGCAGGAGGCAAAACGGAAAGGAGCTCTCTGGCCCGAAATCACTTTTTTCAGCACGTGGAACGGGCCCAAAATGATGGGCACTTGCATTAAACGAAATCGTTTAGCCGGGTCTTCAGAGGATTAAGAGGGGGGCTGACCGGGCTTCGATGGCAATTAAATGCATCCCGAGGAGCGTCCATCCCAGTGCCATGTCCTAAATGTGTTCAATTTAAATTAACGATCGCAAAACGGAGAGCCAGCAGTTCCACAGTTGCAGTTGCAAGTTACAGTCTTTTGCTGGCATTGCAATTAAGCAAAAGTTTTATTTAAATTGCCTGGCGCTGTCGGAGCGAAATTTTGGCGTGTTTATGGCCTGTAACTTCTTGGCCAGAAGTCCCAACCCAATGGCCAGTCCTTGGGGCTGAATCGACTCTCCTTTCCACTCACACCGCTCACATGTGTTTGCTAATTTCTGCGTGCAATCCGAACATTAATTAAATCGAACATTTTCGCTATAAATTGTTTGCTTAATTGCCATTTAGGGGGACACTCGATCGTGGACACTGGACACTGGGCTGCTAACTGCTAACTGCTGGCTGCTGGCTGCTGGGCAACTAAAGCTGATCCTCCCAAGCATCCCGGCCAGATTGGCGGCCCTCCGTTGGCAGTTGAATGCTGGCAGCCAAAGCCAAACAGTCGGCCAGCCATAAATAAATTAAAAGTCCCAGCAAAATGACAGCAACAAGATCAGGCAACATCAAGAACAAGAGCAGCAGTAACTACACGGCTAGAAAAAATCAAGACAAAAATAAATAAACAAAATCCGTGACTAATTATTTATAATATAAATCATTTTTATTTACTTTAAATGCAGGGAAAACATGTTCATGACTCAATATTCTCTTTTTAAAATTCAATGTCTTAAAATATAATATTAAAAGTAAATAACTGCATATATTGATACTTTTTCCATTTGTTATTTTTATATATTTTTCTGACAAAATAAGCTTAAATATAATTTTGTTTGCCGAGGTTATCAAAGCCCCAGTGCCCTAGTGGAAGGGTCTCGTCTGAGTGGCGCGAGGTTAAGGGATTCAATTCCTCGTGTCATCTTTCGAGTCAGGGGCTTTTTTTTATTTTTATTTCTTCTCTTTAATGTACTATATTCATATAAGAAATACAGATTTGATAACATTATTTTTTTTTTTTCAATTTATTTTAAACAGCTTTTAATTTCTAAACTAATTACTATATTGATATTCTGTTTCAGTTTCCATGTTCTCAAATTGTATAGACCTTAAACTATTTTTTATATATTTCCGGCAAACTAAGTATAAATATAATTTTGTTGTCGGCGTGACGTAAGCCCCAGTGGCGTAGTGGATAAGGTGTCGTCGTGTGAGCGGACGAAGAGGGTTCGACTTAGGGAAATTTTTATTTTTATTTTTTCTTAACGTACTTTATTTATTTAAGAAAACTGATTTGTAGCCTCTAAGAGTTTTGAGGTTACGCACACGAAGATTGTCGGCTATAATGCTCGTTTTTATAACTTTTGAGGTTATGTTCCGACGACGGATTCGACGCACCAAATTACTTTGGAAGTGACCCTCTCTTTAATAAAATAAAAATGACCACGATTTTTGTAGATATGTGTAATTACCTTAAAGAGTCAAAAATGCTTTATTTTTTCATTTAAAAACATTATTTTGACGACCTGTGCGGCGAAGGTAAGGGGATCGTAAATCATTCCTGCCGAGGTTGAATGGGTTTTTTTCAATTTCTTTTTTTTTAACTTCTGTATTCATATAAGAAAGGCCGATTTATAAGAAAGGCCGATTTATAAATATTTGAGGTTACAAAAACGAAAAACTGCGTTTTTATAACTTTTGAGGTTATGTAGAGGCGCAAAAAATTGTTTGGACTTGATAAGCGAATTTAGACGACGGATTCGGGTAATTCGCTCCAAATTACTTCCGAAATGACCCTCAGCTTTCCCACAACCCAGATGGCCCCCATATTTGTAGACCAATGTAATTCGCAACCTATTCTTTCGCTTTCCCATTAAAAACGTTCTTTTTAATATTTTGCTTTTATATAATTTCTAAACTAATTACTATATTTGTACCTTTTTCTATTTTACAAGTTTTGCAACCAACTATTTTTTATATACTTCCTGCAAACTAAGTTTAAATATAAATTTGTTGTTGATATTCCGCAAGCCCCAGTGGCCTAGTGGGTAAGGGCGTCGAGCGTTACCGACAGGATCACTTCGGTGATTAGTTGGCGTTCGAGTGGGGTTTCTTTTTAAGAAATTTTTTTTGTTTTACGTTTTGAATCTCGAATCGAGTCTGAATCTGCATTTGAATCTGAGAGGTACATAAACAATTAAAAACTTGTTAAAAACTTAAAACAACTTAAAAACCATTAAAAAACAATTCAAATTTAAGTTAAAAAGGAGTTCCCTTTGTAACAACGAGCCCCAGTGGCCTAATGGAGAAGGCATCGGCCTCCTAAGCCGGGGATTGCGGGTTCGAGTCCCGTCTGGGGTCAAGTGTGGTGCTTTTTTTTAAACTTTATTTTACTACAATTATTTCTCTCTGTGTGCTCTTGGGATCAGCAGTTACATTGGGAGCATCAGCATATGGCCATTCGGATTATTAATGATGGCGGAAGCAAACGCGGTGCCTTTTGATAGTAAGTCCTTGTTTTTGTTGTTGTTGTTGTTGTTTTTGCTGCTGTCCAAAATCCTGACAAGCCTTGTTGTTGCAGTTTCAGTTGCTGTTTGAGGTTGTCGTTGGCATTGCAATTGCGATTTCAGATGTTGCCCGGATGACAAACGCAACAGCAACATCTGCCCATCAGCAACACGAGCAACATAGCCGACAATCAACTACAACCACTATCGACAATCGACGATTTTGCTACCCAAATTATAGTTAATGCCGTCCGTTGTTTGGCCAAAAGTTCAATACACGGAAATTCGAGACTCAAGTGCAGCTGGGCGCCTATTTTTTGTATTTTTTCTCCCGTTTTTCTTTTATTTTTTAAGCCATGGGCGACGCATAACTTGGCACCAAGCTGGCAAATCGTTTTCACTACCAAATAAAGCATTCAATGCCCGCCAAACAAAAACCCAATCGTGCCCACAAATGTCTAGGCTGAATCTCGAATCGAGTCTGAGTCTGAGGCTGAGTCTGAATCTGAGGCTGCGGTGCGTGGCAGTGATGGTGAAACGTCTTTTTTTCTGAGCTTAAATAAAAAGAAAATAGTCTATAAAAATCTCAAAATAAATATAGAAAATTCTTTTCAAATGTTTTAGTAAATATTAATAATATTATAGTTTAGAAAATATTAATAAATGCCATAGAAAAATTATTTAAAGATCTTAATGATGACATAAAACATTTTCCTTTTATTTCTATATACTTTTTTGGGCTGACCGAATCAACACTGTTGCGTGGTCTTGTTATTGTTGCTCCAGCAGCTCCAGTTTGAATTCTCTTTATCCATTTGGATTGTTTTTGTTTTTGTTTCTTTTTTTTTTTTGCCAGGCCTTTGCATGTTGTTCAATTTCAATGGCGCCAAATCTTGGCTGTGGGTTGCAGACGCCAAGAAAGTTGCAGACGCAACGAAATCCTTGTCGAGTTTTGTAGGCCATTTAGGCCGCGGGCAGGCAGGCAAGCAGGCAGGCAGCCAAATAGCCAAATGGCCAGATAGTGGCAGTAGATAGCGGATATGTAGATATAGACAGCCAGATAGGAGTGGGCAGGAGGAATACTTTAAGGAGTGTCTCAAGAGCCATGGTCAAGGGTAAATGAGATGCAGGGGCAGGATTTTATACCAATACCATAGAGTTTTTATTTTAAGGTATAATTTTATCTTACAATTGATTAAATGAATTGTAATTTTGACAGTGTTTAGCTGGGAGTTTATTTAAACAAAGGTTAAACCTTTAAGAAGGTGCTTAACATGGTAAAGGGTTTCTTACCTTTTCCTTCTTTTTCTTTTCATTCTATATTAAATTAAAAAACAATCCCCTTTAAGCTCTCCCCGTGAATTTCCACCTCGTTTAGCCTAATTTCAGGCCAATTTCAATTCAATTTAAATCCCCTCCAACGCTAACGACAAGACAAATTTGTCTGAGTTAGTCTCAATTAGAGGGTTCGAACAGACTTCGAGCTTCAAGCTTTGGCTTTGGCTTTGGCCATTTGCCAGGCAATCATTAAATCCAAAATCCAAAATCCGACGGATTCCCACACGGGGCAACAAAAGCGCTTCGAGTGCGTTTCCTGTTTCATTGGAATTATCTCTCTCTCTCCCCGGCTGAAATTAGCCAAACAAATGCGAACGTGAGAACTTCAATTGAACTTTTGAAGAGTGTTAGACGAGGGTTTGATGGGACAATAGAATGGATATATGGGATGCGGGTCTTGTCTAGATATATTCCTTCGATTGTGGCCACTTTGTTCCCACCTGCTGCCGAAGCTTCGCCACCTTTTGCCAGTCCTCCTTTTGTCCGCCTGCGACAGCTGCTGCTCCACATAAAAATTAAAGACGCACACAAGTAAATAATAAAATCAAATTACACTCGCATTCAATTTGCAGCTGCGGTCATACAAAAAAATCAATAAAAAAAATATACAAGCCATATGTATAAATATTTTTATGTGCGTTTAATTGAGTGAGCTCGTAATTAAATATCAATTAAAAATATGGTCACCAAAGATAAATGCAAATGTCTGGCATTGCAAAAAAAAAAATAGAAAAATTTGTACAAAAAACGAAAGACTTAGGAAACGAACTTTTAACCAGAATATTTTTTCCATCAAAGTGGGCACAAAATTACATATTAACGCTAAAGTCCCTGTTTTACATAGTTATTAAAAGCTTATTATTTAATTTAGAAATTACTCAAATGCCTACATTTATTGCCCCGTAATTGTGTATGCCTGCAATTAAATATCAATTAAAAAAATAACTTCAAACAAACAAATGCAAATGCGCACGCACTGCACCCAAAAAGACAGAAAGAAGTCCCCGCAAAACGAAAGACTTAAGACACAAACTTGAGTGCGAAGCTGCCGTTTGGGCATTTTGTGCGTGCTGCGCTGCGCTGTGCTGTTCACCTTCGGACCCGCTCAGCATGTCGCACACATGTAAATGGTAAACGCTTAACGCAATTTATGGCGGCCGACAAACTTTATTAAATTTTGCGAATTTCATTTTCGTTTTTATTATGATTCTGTGTCTTTTCGGCCGCCAGCCGCAAGTTCAAGTCGTTTGTCATTCGCACACCCCGCCGCCATTGAAGGCGACGACTGCAGCTGTGTTGTGGCATTTGCATAAACGAATGCCCCTCTAAATGCCTTCTGACACATTTCGTTTGAGTTGGGGACAGTGGACTGCAGTGGCGGGGCGGGGCCAGGTTAATAATTAGAATCCGGCCTTTTAATTATGTGGAAACGTCGGGCGCGAGACGCGAAACGAAACGACTTGAGTCGGTCAAGTGGTCGCATTAAAGCCACTAAATGTCTTGTGTAATTGCCCGGACCGATGTTCAATTAAACGGAATTGAGTCATTAAGCTGATACTGTTTGGCGTTGCCCACCAACGATCGCAATGCGGGGCCCTCAAGGCTCCTCCTGGAGAATGTGGTTGCCTAAATTGGGTCAAGTTCTGGGGGAAGTTCACAGGTGTTCGAGGTTTGTTTTTTTTTTTAAATAACACTTAAGCTAATGATATTTTTATAAAGATATGTTTTAGGAGGAGTTTTACTTACATAATACTGTAAAATGTTGAAAAATTCAAAAAATAAATATTTCTTAGAGTGATAATAAATTGTACTTATAATTTCCTACTGCAAAAAACCATCTTTAACTTCTCGTTTCAGTTAGTTCCCCTTTCCAATTGAGTTGCATGCGAAATGAAAATAAATAAAATCCCCATTGTCCGGCCCACGGAAAACTGTTTTTCCCATGACCTCGAAATCGGTTAATATCAGACGCTGGCTAACCACAAAAACAAGAAAATATAAATACAAAAAAAGGGAAAAAAGCAAAAAGTGGTAAAGAATTCAAATCAGTCGCCTGCGACTGCGACTGCGATGACGGCCAACTGTGACGACGTGACGTTGAAATTAAATTAACTAGACTAGAGAAGCGGCAGCCAGACAGAGGCTTCCAGCTCCATCCAGCTCCCAACCACTTGACCAAGACGGGTTTTCTCAACCGAAAAATAAAGTAAAACCTGGCCAGAGCTCGTCGCTTTTCGGCCATCTCCTTGACTAATGCTAGCGAGTGTAAATTGTTTAACATTTAGGCGGCTTTAATTCACCGCCACGGCCATCATCATCGCCAGCGCCGTTGTCCGGGCAATTTGTTGCCGTAATGCCGGCGCAACTGCACCGCTTTCCAGCCAAGGCCCCAAGGCGACAATTTTGATTAAAATGCCATTTAGCCAGAGCCGAAGTCGAACATGGTCGGGGGCAGGTCTTTAATAAAGTAATCCGTGACTGCCCCGACTTAAGCCCTCTTCAGCTGACTGACTAATTGTGGCCAATTTGGAGGGGCAGGCCAGTGGATACGTTGATGTAAAGATGCAAAATAAATTAAGGATGTCAGAAAGAGGTAATCCATAAAATATGAAAGATATGGTTTCAATATAATTTTAAATACTTGCAAAAATTAATTGCAAGAGGGGGAATAACTAATGCTTTCATTTATAAGAAAGTTACTTAAGAAAAAGATTTAAATCAATAATTTTATATTCTTAAAATAATATTGAAATGTAAATGCAAATCATTCCCTGTTTCATATCAAAGCTGCAACCAAATTGCTTTCAATATTTGACTTTTACTCCCTCATTTACCTTGATTACTTCACAGTTATTGAACCCGTATCCAAGTCCAAGTACGCGTCCGTTTCCCAGCTTGAACCTGGACCTCGGCACGTAGTCCACGGCTCCACGGGGTCCTACCTTCCCTTGCCACCTTCACCATCGCCTTCAGTTCAGTTCAGTTCAAACTGATTGCAACTACAAATCTCGGACACGTAGCCACAAATTGCCCGCTCCATGGGCCTCGGGTTTTCGGTTAGGGGTCTCAGGTTCAGATTCAGGTTCAGCCAAAGATCGGGATGCTGCGATGCGATGCGATGCGAGGAGCAGCAGGTTCAGGTTCACCTTGGAGCGCCCCAATAAAGCGAATCAATAATAATTGTATTGACTGTGTGCAGCAAAGCAGATCAAAAGGTCGAAGCTGCCTTTCTTTCGCTGCTGATTTCTGATTTCTGCTATTTGCATAAAACCAGCGAAGATGTACGGCAAGAACTTTTATAAGAATAATAATTATAATTTATATAAATATATTCTTAGTAAACAAGGTTTCTTTGTATGTAGTTTATAACTATTTATATTTGTATAATTAAGATAGATAAAAGAATGTAGTAAGAAGGCTGAGAAAAATCATAGTCGAAGTATAAATATTTAAACGTGCAAAAAGTTAATTTTTTATTGAGATTCTCTTCAAGAAATTTAATTTTTTTGACAAAATTCGTTTATAAAAATATCCTGAGTTCAAAATATTTTCCTTATACTTATTAAAAGTATTTATTAAATATATTTTTGTAATTCCTATGCTCTGAATTCTTAACTCTCATAGCTCCCTTTTAAATCTTGACCAAAATGCCCATCTCAAAATGCATAGAAATCAAACTGCCGAATTCAGATTCAAGTCGACAGTTCTTGCAGACTTGCCGAAAGGTCAGCTCGATCATTTCCGCATGATTACAAATGCGATACATTCGTTGGCTGCTTTAGATCTGCTCTGGCTTTGGCCAAGAGCCGAGCAGCCAAGCTCACAAGTTGGCCAAGTTCCCGAGTACGAGAGTACAGGCCCAGAGAGATCTGGCTCTCCGCAGAGCAAGTCTCCGCCCGATCTCTGAGCCTTAAGCTGGGGAAACCGCCGCGCATGCTTAGTGAGGGGAAAGCTAAATTCAGGGGTAACTCAGGGGCAAGCTCTGTGGAACTTGTTTCCAAACAGGGGTTCAGGGGCTCAATGGCAAAAATGAATGTGTTGGTGGTGGGTTTGGCTAAGGGGTTTTCACAGGGGTTTTTAGAGGGGTTTAAGAGGGGTTGTTGTTACCCCTGAATATGATTCTTCGTTGGAACGTAACTTAAATGTCTACTGAAAAATGTATAAAGTGGAAGAGGTCAAGAAGTAATTTCATTATATAATGTTTATCGGGGAGAAGAGAACAAATAATAAAATTTCATTTCTCTACATTTACTAAAGAATTGTTACGCATATAAAATTGACATTTTCTAGTATATATCCTTTAAATAAGGAGAAATTAAAAGGGGAAGTGGGGTTCTCCAGGAGGAGAAGATAACTTTATTAGGAAGAAAAGGAGAAACCGTCAAAATAAATACTATAAAAGTTCATCCATATATTATAAATTAAAGATAAATATTACACAAAATAGAGATTTCAAAATAGAATTTTCATTTCTAATTTTTATATAATTCTTAAAAATACTAAAGCTCGTAAAGATTGCAAAAACAGAAATTTTTTTTCATTATAACTTTTCTCGTAAATATTGTCAATCGCCTTCGATCATTTCATCCTTCTTCAACCGATTTTTATGAGGCTTTCCATTGATTCCACTTAACTGATAGCGCTTCTCAATGATGATCGATGACCCCTGATCCCCAGTGACTTCCAGAAGGGCTCCTTTAACTAAAGAGACTCCCTCGACCACGCACAGAGATAACAATGAGTAATTGAGAGGCTGTAATATCATAAATGGCAGATTTCGCAAATGAAGCTGCGGCAGATGGGGTCTCCTGCTCATGTCCATATGCATCTTTATATATTCACGTATAATATCTCGCACCTCGACGATAAGCAAAAGTCAAAATTTTGCAACTGCTGTTGCCTGTTGTCAACATATCATTTGTCACCGGCAGCATCGATAGAGGAGGTTCAGGAGGCTCTCCTCCTCATGACTGCAAGCTCACAACTAACTCCTTCTGCACCTAAACAAAATTTGTAATTAATTTGTGTTTATATTTGTTTTATAGGCTTTAGATTAATATGTGTCATTAGGATGTTAAGTAATTGTAAATTACCTTTGAAAGTATTTAAGTAAGGTAATGCTTTGGGGAAATAATGTATAAATTATTACAATAAATTACTTTTAAAATTTGTTAAGATAACTTTAATAAATTTTAGACTATAGCTAAAATGTTTTATATTTTCTGTAAGGCTAATGGAATTTAAATAATTTTTGAAAAACTATCAAATAGATCGCACATCAATTTTCATGCCTTAACTATTTTTTTCCCAGTGCACTTGCATCTATGACAAACGGCAGTTGGCAAAAGCAAAAAATCTGGCTATCTCTGTTATTAATGAAGTTGCCGAATCCAGCAGCTGAGGCGTTGCAGATGCAGAGAAGCTGCTGCGAATGAAGCAATGGGGCTGCGGATGGAGGCATATGTACATGGCCGGGCAGCCGCCGCCTCATGGGCAATTAACCCGCTAATTAAACGGCTGACACGGTAGCCAGTGGCTGCTGTACAGGAAGCTCCGCTGGCCCGCTGGCTGGGAATCGACGCGGAGGCTTCTTTATGCCCCGTTATCGGCAGAAAAAAAAAGAAAAGAGAGATGCGAGGCGATGTGAATGCCTCATGAATTGCAGCGGCGATCGACTCGAAAATGCGAGGCGACATTTTCTGGACTGCCGGCTGCCACTTCATTAAGTCCAAATTGATGAGTTCAATTAGGCAACAAGGCCCCAGTTTCATTCCCAAACCCAATTCCCAATCCCGAGCAGCAGCAGCAGCAGCTGCATGTCCTCGTTTCCCGTCGCGAGTAATTAGCGCAGAGATTTTCAAATTGCCAAAACTTGTTCACGGGAGACGAGGAGATGAAATCCTACAAAAAATATATGTTATTTCGGGATACCTTACCCCGTTCACCTGCTGCCAGTTTCACTTTCGCAGGATTGCGAAATGAAATCAAACGAATATGAATTCCGCGACCCAAAAGTTTTGCCCAATTTGCAGCTGCCGCTTGGGATATTCGTAGAATTTCGGCTTGTCCTGAACATTTATATATACATATATGTATATAAACTTTTTTATTTCGGGAATCGTTAATGAGCTCATTTTGGAAATGGTATTCTCGTGTTAAAACATTGATTCGATTGGCGCGCTTAAAAGGTGTCGCCGGCCCATAAAGCCAACTTTCGGCTTACTCACTGGGCCCCATAAAAGTTTCGGCCACAAAAAAGTCCAAATCAAAAGCCAGGCGAAGCGGAAAATATGCCGGGAATCAAAGGGCGCCGTATCCTTTTATATTTTTTCGGTCAGCTCAGAGTCATTAACGCTCCATTGGGGTCGAACAAAAAAAAAATCAAGAAATTCTGGCCTTTTGTCCAGCTTCCAGCTGCTCTCTTGTCAACTTTTATGGAACTTATGGTCTCGGAGTTAAGGTTCGGGTTAATAGGTAAATGCCCAAATGACCGGCAATTCATTAAGATGCACCCAGGATAGCAAATATATATATATATCTGATATGGTTCTCAGTCCCACACTGCCAGCATCGTGCGAAAGGCACTCGAGCAATTTGGGAATTGAAAATGCGAGGAGAATTTTTGATCATGTAATTGCTTGTTAACTAAAGAAGTTATGCCGAGGAGAGTCCGAAAAATCGAGAGTTATTTTTCCCACTCCCATTCTTGGGCTGCATTTTGGGTCGGTGTTTCCCACATTAAGCTGGACACACCTCATGAGAAACTTTATTTGAATCCACATTCGGGAACCAGACTGAATATCTTTCTCAGTTCCTGAAGAGTCTCATTAGCTGGCAGAAAACAGTGGTTAACAAAGAAAATACTTTAATGTTTAAGAATATGAAAGGATAGTTGATAAAAGTTAACTGAAAAGCTTGCAAAAGTGTTTATTGCATTTAAATTTGTTGGAACCTGCTATATTTTTGAAAATTTTATATGATTTTCTATAATAAATACCTAAAAACCTCAATTTTTATATTTCTTTAAAAATATTTTCAAATAAAAAGCATATTTTTAGTAAGATCCCAAGCTTACTTTCTCAAAAACCCTTCTCCTGGACAGCTGCTAAATATATTTTGAAGGCTACCCGCAAAAACACTACCATTGTAAGCCAGTGTAATCCCTCAGCAAAGTTCACACGACACACGAATCCCACCCTCTCACCATGGTAAGTGGCTGCCATTCCCAGTCCCACAACTGTTTCGGTTCTCGTGTGACTCCTGGGATTCTCCGTTCTCGCGACGAACTGCTGAGAAGCAACAGCCTGTCTGACCAGGGCTGTGATAAGCCCGCGGATCGAATTGGATCGCACCCCTATATAGCTTACACTACCATATATGGTACGACTATCTTTTGGCCCGCACACCTGCAATCCGCCGGATGCGTTTCTGATTTCGGGGTGGTTTCCGACGCGTGCCTCGCACGATGTGTGTGGGAAATGCAATTCGTTACTGTTTTCTATGTTTGCTTACATTTTAGGGCCTCACAAAAGGGCTCTCGCTTGTGAATATACAATAACAATAAGCTTAGTTTCAATTAAAATGTAGTTTTAGGTGAAATGTGTGAACTATTTTCATTTGGGAAAGGTGTGATTATAACTGAAGCGGGTGTTAAATGTTTTAGGGAATGGACTGTATAAGAAGATTTAAGGTTCTAAGAAATTGCATCTAAAGATATATCTTCATTACTTCATGTCTTGGATTAACAGAGCATGTGTTATACCATAATAGTTTAATTTATGAACCATAAAAAAAGACTTCTTAAGAGCAGCTTAAATGGGAATTTATCGAACATTGCCGTAAAGCCTCAGCATTAGCTTCAAATTGACCTCTGTCAGAGATCCTCTCCAATCATTGACGACTAAGAAGCAATCCAGATCGAAGAAGATCGTGTGCTGACCATGATTGAATCGTGCCACTAGGGCTGGGCTCTGTATATGGACCTGGATCAGCTCTTTGGCTTTCGCTTTGGTTCTGGCCAAATTGCAATCATTTGGGGCGCAGTTTAAGCCTAAATGCTGGATCGCCTTTTTGCCCAGCTAGGCATTGCGGCATCGCGTTTATTTTTATGCCAGTACAGCTGCTGGCAAGCTGGAAAGCAAACAAACAAACGATATCATCATCATCTCAGCAAACGATAAAAAGAGATTTTTGTTGCTTGATTTTGTTGAACCAAAAAAGGCAACGGCAACTCCCATTAAATTCCCAAAAAGGCAAAAAGGCGCCGTGTTTGCTGTGTTGCTGTTGATGTTGCTGCTGCTGCGGCTGTTGCTGTTGCAGATTGTAGATTGCTGGCGCCCACCAAGTTGAGGGAATCGCTGGCCACCGGCGCAGTCGTGGCTGCCCAGCCACGCCCCACCATACACGCCCACTGGGGGAGCATTTTTCTGGCATATTCACAGATTTGCCCATGCCGTATCCTCGCCTTCTATCCTGTCTATGCGATCAGTGATGGCAGGGAGCCCTAGGATCGATAATTCCAAATATAATTGTTTAAAAATATTGTGGGAGTTTTTATTAGATTTATTTTACAAAAAATCTTCTGAATAAAGGAACATTTATCCTAAAATTTAATTAGTTAAGACTTTAAATAGGATTCGTAGCCCAAAAAAAAGTCAAAATTTTTAAGAACATGCAAATATATATTTCATTTCTTGATAAACTCTTTATTTTTTCCTTAGTTCATTGTATTTATAGATAAATCTGATGAAGGACAGCCCAGCTGGCATCTCTGAATCGGAACCCCGGCCCAAGCTGCATCATCATTAAAGCAGCTGCATTTAATTTCAATGCCCATTTAGGACTCGGCCCCTCGAAGGGCGCTTTTCCTCCCCGAGAGAACGACTTGTGGGACTCAGTCTCCTCCTCCTCCTTCTTCAGCGGCAGCTGCCTTGCATTTCTTACAGCATTTTTGCCGCGACTAGTTTGCAACTGCAACTTGCGATTGCAACTGCCCGTCGTCCAGCATCCCATCGCACCCAGCCGCTAGTATCCAGTCTCCAGCATGGAGCATGAAGCCTGCATGAAACATTGGAACCCCACTCCTTCCCACAGTGGCTGTGTTGTATCAATTAAAGCTGCGCTTGATTTTTCACTTGCGTTGGGCGGACGACAGGTGCAAAGTGCTACAACAGCTCAAAGAACCAGCCCCACCAATCCAACGTCTTGCGGCGATTTGAATTTTTCCCTGCAGTTGTCTAGCTAAATGGCAATCAGACACACAGAAGAGGTTAACAATTTAGTACTTTGATCGATTATTTACTAAGGAAAATATTTTTGAAACAATAAATAATGATACAAGTATCAGAAATATTCAATATCCTTTGGTTTCTTATGAAAAATCGGTAATGATTTATATTTACAATCATTTTAAGATGATAGATTAATTTGTATATCTAACAATAAGGTAAAAGCATTTTATTTTACTTATTTTATATTTTATTTGAAAACAGAAAGCGGCCATAGACCCATGCACTTGCTTGACAGACCTAATATCTCCACCGCATCTGTGGGATGTCAGTCCGTCAGAAGGGGAGCAGGCGTAATCTAAAAAGGTTCGAGACCTTGTTGTGAACTTAAAGGGCGCAGGTGCAGCACCAGCAACAGCTGGATAAAGCATTTAGAAACCTATTTCCAGATTATCATGGAAATCCAGGAATTAACAAAATAGCTTGGCCAAAGGGTTAAAAAGAGTAGTTTAAGTCCTTGGCAATAAAGAAATAAATTCCAAATAAGTTCTTTAGTATAAACAGTACCATGAAATATAACCAAGCATAAAATGGTTACAAAATCCTTAAACTTTGCATTATTGATCAAGACAAAACAACATAACGGTTAAAAAATATTTGTCAAAATAGTTTTTATTAATTCGCAACAATATTCCTTTTTTTGTGTATAAATTTTTAATACAAACATTTCTTTTATTGCTTTGTGGGCATACATTTTCAAAATTGTTTAAATAAATAATATTCAAGTTTTATTCAAGGTAAATAACCAATTCTCAGCGTTTGTATGCAAAATAAACAATCATTTTTCAATATTAACTGTCTGAATCAAATACAATAATCGAAGAAGCGCCGAAATCTATCGACGATACGCGACATCCGCTCCCCCTTTGAGGCTGTTTCGCAACTTAACGACGAGATTACATGCCTCCTGATTTCGTTGATTAAAGGCAAAAACCTCTACTTGGGTGAGCATGCCCATAATACTGGCCAGATCAATTGGCGTATTTAGCACGGATGCACCACCAGCCATGACGATGGCTGGAGCTGGTGCCACAGACGGAACTGTGGCATAACTTAAGGGCGGAATCGAAGCCGCGGGGGCAACTGTTCGATACATTAATGTACGTATTGGTGCAGCAGGCATTGGCATTGAAGGTTGGTATTGGTTTATAGGTGGAAAGTTGTTCATCATTGGTATAATTGGTGAAGGTGCTGATCTGACTGCAGTGGCAGGTGCTGAAGGTACTGTAGAATAATTCGAAGATGGAGCTGGTGGAGGAGGCATAAGATTAGCTGAATGATGTCTGCCATTGGTAATCAGAGCACAATTCGCAGAGTTATTTGGTTGATGGCTCGAGATAATGGTAACAGGACGCATATGGCTGCCAGACGGATATCCGGAAGAGGTGCCTGATGCAGAATTCACAGAATTAGAGAGGTTTGGCTGACAGCTGTTGGATACATTTCCTTGATAGCTGTTGCTGCTGGTGGTGGAGGTGCTGCTGATTGGCGCCAAAGTTTTAGGATAAATACGTTTGTAATTAACGGTGACAACTGGTGGTGGAGGCACATGATTGACAGGTGGTCTGGCTGGCGTAGGATTCACTGGGGCAGGTCCGACTGGGGCAGGATTCCTATGAGAGCTTGTGATACTAGTTGGATATCCAGGGTTGCTGGCGGATGTAACAGAAATACTGACTTGACAGGAGGAGGAAGGGGCTGCAACTGAAAACTGGGGATAGAGCGATTCCAGAGCGGGTCTTTTAGGCGGATGCTGGGAGCTCTGAGCTTTCGGCAATATTCGCTTATTTGCTGTTCTTTCAGGCACTAAGGTTTCTGCAGAAGAACTTTGGTTTTCCAAAGAACTGACAGATTCTGCTGGCGGTTTTTCAAGCAATAGATCGGTGCGAACGCGTATAACATCCCTTTGATGAGGACCAAGGTCAGTACGTATTCGTATTTGGGGAGCGTGATTATCTTGCTCTAGTCTTTGATTGCTCAAAGAATCTTCTGGAAGAGCTCCATCTTTGGTTCGATCTCCATTTCCCTGTTCTGGATTAAATTCTTTCCTAGGGTTGTTTTCCTTGGAATTTGTACATATTTCAGGTTCTGTCTTGGACTCCAATTCAGTTTGTTTGAGATTGTCTTCCGCGCCAGGTTTAGCTACGAGGTTGTAGTAGGCAGTGGGCTCTGTAACTATCTGCAGTTTCGGCTGGGAATTGGCAGCAGCTACCAGAGTGGTATCTCCTTTGGGGGCTACTTCCTTATTAACTTTAGGACCTTCGCAATCGGATTTCATTGACTTTTGGGCAGCTTCTTGGCTTGCTACCCGGTTTACTTCTCGCAGGATCTTTGGATCTTTGTTCGTTGTCATGATTTCACTTAATGCTTCCCCAATTGTCTGTTCTGTGGATTTTCTTCTCCTTGCGTAGGTTTTCAGAGACCGACGCAATGCATCCGACTTCCGCGGACCAAGGAATTTCGCTATCGAGTGCTGTGTGGTGTTTACGTTCTTCTTTTTTAACGTTTGCACTTCCGATTTGCCCTCGACGTGATTCGCAATTTCCTTTAAGTTAACTTCGCCCAGATCGTCAGTTTCTGTGTCAAACGCGTCTAGAGAATCCTTCTCATCGCCGTCGCTACACAAGTCGACTACTGCACTTAATTCATTGTTATCGCCGACTTCAGACGTCTGCTCCACAGGCGGTTCTGATACCCGTTTTTTAGGCACTTTCACTGCTGTTTTCAGTTGGCGTTGCGCCTTTTTGTCCTTTTCATCGAGGCGTGCCATCCAGGTAGCCACCGAGGACATCAAGGATTCGAAGGTCGTGGCAGGTAAGGTCTTTTGTAGCTCGTCCCGACACTCTTGCTCAAGATAGTGGCCATCTGGACCCTTTTTTACTTTTAGTCTGTTCTTGCCAAAGCGAAAGAGTTGCTGCCAGGCTCTAGAATGGTGAAATTATCAGTGTCTAACGAGAAAAGGGGTATTCAAGGGACTCACTCTGGATTGTTGCCAAGCTCACTGCACTTTTGCATCATTAAAAGTCTGGGGAAGATTCTTCAGAGAGCAAGCTGAAATGTAATGAAATGTAGAGAAAAGCATGGAGTGAGGGAGCTAATTGACAATTACTTACGAGGAAAAACTGATGCATGGGCGAGAAAAGTGATAAGGTGTGGCCACTTGTAAGCTTTCCTTGATAGTTTGTTTAATTGTAGCGCCTAATTGTTGATAAGTATGCTCCAAGCGCTCCAGGTACCTGTTAATATTGAGAAAAGGAAAGACATTTAGAAGGATTCAGCTGGCAAACACACTGCGTCTTGGTCTTGCAGGAAATTGTCAGTTAATTAACTACCTTGCTCCGCGGCCAACCGTGACTGCTTACCCGCTGGAAACACCTCAGCCGTGCACCTGTTAGGCGACGGCTGAAGAAAGGACGCCCTCTTTCATTTCCATAAAGAAGGATGGACTCTTAAAAAACTAAACAAAATATGAAGCGTTTCACAAGCAGCTGTTTACAGTGCGTCGCAGGGCTGCAAACATGTGGCAAGCGTGGCAAGTGGGCAGCCCTGGAAAAGCGGACTGGTTTGGCGGGTAATTTGATTTTAGCCAAAATACAGATATTCGAAATTATATTATTTATATAGTTACACTTCGTGTTTTTCCTATAACTAATTACATTTCTTGTTTAATTCCGATTAAATATTCCGTGTTTGGCATTTCATTAAGCTTTCCTTTTAATAATAATAATAACCTGAGTGGATTTAAAAAAATAAAGATTATTCCGATTTAAATAGGCGCTAATACTAACATGTTTCAAAATATTATTTGAAAATCAACTTTTTTCATTTGGCGTTGTAACATTTGAGAAAATTAATCTTATAGTAAAAAATAGTGTTAGTATTTCCAAAAATTACAAATAATTGCCCACAGGGTTCCTTGGATCGCCGCGATTTATTCGCAAATTTCCCATGCAGCCCTCAAAGAGTATATCCGCAATGGCCTTTCGCGCCAGGATACGCTGCGTGGGAGGCATTTCCTCGTACTGAATGGCCCAGGATTTGGCCAGTACTTCAGAGGATTCGCTGAGGCTTTGGTTTCGAGCGCTTCCTCCGCCATGGCTGTTGCCGGTATCTAGTACGTGCTGCGTGGAGCAGGTGGGTTCTGTACTCCCCGGAATATCTGACATACTCGCTTCCTCCTTGAGATCATCCTTGAGCTCCATTTCATGCGTTGGGTTGCCTTCGTCCGCTTCAATTATCTCCACCTTAGGGCTGAGCAAGGAGGTATCCTCCGACTGAGGGGTAGCTGGTTCGGGTAGGTAACTAGTGGTGTCCTTCATCTGCCAATCACACACGCTGTCTGGCGGATCTGCTGATGCCTAAAAAAAGTCATTTAATAGGAATGTAGAGTAAAGTATTTGTAAAACTTACTTCCTTAACACAGCGAAGGCTATTTCTCTGCTTTCCACTGGCTGTCGTCGTCCGGCCCTTCCTCGTCCTGTGCTGGAAGGTCTCCTGGGTCAGCAGGAAGCCCATATAGTCATAGAACCACAACGTCGGCTTGCACAGATCCGAATGCAGCCCGAGTTCCTTCTGCTTAAGGATTCGCATCTGCTCGCGCCTGTAATTGGTCCGAAAGATGTTGATGCGTCTTCCCACCTCGGTGCGCGTGGCATTTGGCTGAATCTCCCGGAGTTTCGTCTCCAGTAGCTCGTAGGCCCGATTCCGGAGCTCCTTATTCCGATAGTTGACATGGTGGGCGTCCCACAGCTCCGGCATGCCCTGGTAGAGGGCGAGGAACTCACGCCAGAACTGGCGCTTGCCTGCGCTAAAGCGATCCGGCAGAGCAGATGTCATCTGTGGGGAATTAATTATATTCATTATATTATTATTTGTAGTGTTTAAAAAATCACTTGGCGGCTTACAGCTGTGCCAGTGTTGCCCACTTGCTTGAAAAGATGTTCGCCGAGTGGGCAGCGCCGAAATGCTTGATGATATCCAGCTGTTGTTGTTGTTGTTTTTGCTGTGAGAGCCGCCACTGGCGACCGGCGATGTTGTGCTCCACCTTCAAGCGCCAATCCCGAAATGAATCGTTGATGGAGATGAAGCGAGCATTGACAGTGTGTGTGTTTGTGTGTGCGTGAGTGTGTCGATTGATGATTGATTAGTTGGCTGACGCTGACGGCATTGAGCGGGCGTCCATGGCTGTGTGTGTGTGATTTGTTTCTGTTTTGGCTTTTGTTTTGTTCGCGCTCTCGCACACACACAGGCTTGCAAGTCAATCAATCAAATGAATGAATGTCCGAAAATGCGCATTATCTTGCTCGAATTTAATGTTCGAAGGGAGACACCTGAAATGTTATATTTTATACATTTTCTTGTTTTTTTATAATAAATATTTTATAGTATTTTTCTGTGGCGCATTGGAAATTATAAACAAAGAACTCCAACTCCCCTGCAAATGAGTGTTTGTCTGAGAGAAAGAGAGAGAGAGAGAGACAAGAACAACAAAACGTTAAGGCAGACATGCGCATTTCTGAAATTTTCCGCAATCAAGATTGCCGATTGAAACCAACAAAACACACACCTATTTATAACACACTTTTTAAAGATTTTCACAAGACTGGCAAACGTTTCCAAAAATATGTTCTTCCCAGCAGCGGAAAATTTCATGCGGAAATGGAAATTGAATCGAAATGATTGAGCTCTTTTGTTCATTGTATTGGTGCTCTCTCTTGCTTAAGCAAGTGTGTGTGTGTGCGAGGGAGAAGGAGCCAGTGAGGGTGGCGGACAGAAGAAGAAGCAGAGCTAAGGGCAGACATGCGCCGTAAAAAAAAAAAAATCGGCGCGTATATTTAGACGGATTTTCTTTTGTTGGCCCTGAATAAGAGGCTATAGCCTGCACAATTCAGGTCAAATTATTAGCCAGAAACATAAGGGGTCTTAGCCATGGCTAGGACACACCAGAGGTCAAGGAAATAGGTGTAAAAAGTTCCTTTTTTAAATCGAAAAAAATCGTTTCGTTTTTTAAAATCCAACATAAATTTGCACGTAAATTACCCTTTTATTGCAGAAAAGTTATTTTTTGTTTAATTAATAGAAAAGTATCTAAAAAATAATATTCAATGATATTTGTTTATACCGTATATTTGCATTCTTGATTTTGTCTAGCTTTTTTCAATTATATCAATTATATCACTTAGATTTTCCCAATAGGTTATAATGGATTTAATAAATCTAAAATTTCCATTATAGCCTATCAGGAAAATACAGATTTTCCCACAATCCCCTGATAATTATTATAAAAACCAAGATATATAGTATTCCCACCGCTACTGTTACCCATCCAGTGGCACTTGGATTTCAGGACAAGATTACAGACGCTAGTAATTGGTTTGATTGCGTTTATTTTTGGTTTGAGTACAAATTAAGGTGGCCTTAGATCTAATGATTGATTGCATCCGACCGAACTGCATCTTCAAGATGCGACAGTTTCCATATAGCCAATGCATGCTCTTTGGCTGCAGCTGTTCCTCTTTTGAGGCATCCTATTCCAACCCGTCGTCCATTTCCCGCATCACCTCGTCAGCCCGCGTGATTAGCCCAATCAGCCGGTAGTTCTCCTTGTAGAGGGCAAACTCCTCCAGCAGTTTCAGGTACTTGCGGGCATCGGCGCAGCTGATCACACTGCCGCGTCCTCCGCCAGACTCCCCATTGTTGTTGTCATCGTGTGCAGACTCGTGGCGGCGCTTGGTTCCCTGTCGATGTTTTGATGGCTTCCCGATCGGCGGAGGCGAACTCATCCTGCGCTGCCGCATTTGCTCGATGTACTCCATCTCGTCCTCTACATTGGCGGCCAGAACCTCGGCCAGCGAGGTGACACTCGAGCGGCCATTGTTTGCATCTTCCTCGGGATCATCGGCTTCGGGGTCCATGTCCGCTTCCGGCTCTGCCTCCGGTTCTTGTTTGATGTGAACCATGGGCAGGGCTTCGAACTCTTTGTCCTTTGAACTCTGTGCTTCGACTGGGGGCTTGGATCGCTTCTCCTCGTGCTGCTGGGGTTCTGGTTGAAGCTCCTCTGGGTCGCAGGGCTCCGTTTTAATATCCTTCTCCTGCTTGATCTCCAACTTGGGCGGCGGCACAACCGGGCCCTTCTCCGGCTGCTGCTTTTGCTGCGGCGAAGGAATCTGCGTGATGCTTTGAGCCAGCGTAGCCAGGGGTATAATAGTCATGGTCATGGGCTGGCCAGAGCCAGCCGCCTGTGAGGGCACAATCGGTGTGGCCAGGAGCACTTTTTGGGAGGTGCCAGGCGGTGTGTTAGTCTGCAGAGGCAGCCTGACCAGAGGAGGCAGCGGCTGGATAGCCCGGGAGAGATTCAGCTCAGTCAAGGAGGGCTTGATATCCTGTTCCTCGTCTAGGTCATCCTCCCTGCCGCTAATATCGCCTCCGTCTACATCCACGTCGTCGTCCTCGTCGTCGCTTTGATGATTACTGCTGCTCAACGGGCTGCCCAAGCTGGGCTCCTCGTCCTCCTCCTCTTCGTTGTTTGGGCCGCCTTCGGGCATGCACTCCGACATGACGTCCTTGACGATATCTTTGATCTGCACCGAATAGCCCTGAGTGTAGCCAATCTTCAGCAGCTTCGTGTCGCTGTGGTGGATGCTGTAGGTGCGCCGGAACTTGTCGCACCACTCCTGGTGTGGGAAGAAGTGCGCCAGGCCCATTGAGCTCTTGAACTGTAGGGCCATCTTCTGGATGAGGCCGTCGGATATGCTGAAGTCCTTGTAGTACATCATGCGACGTATCCAGTCATAGACGGCCTTCCCAAGCATTGATACACGAACGGTCTTCGTTTCCATTGTCCTGGCATCCTGGCTGCGCCGTGTCCGCTGCTCCCAGGCATTGAGTATCTCCTGACGCTGCTGCACGATCCTCTTGATCTGATCCGGACTGCAGTTGAACAGTCGCCCCACGTGCTTGTAAACCGGCAGCCGATCGTACTCCCGCAGAGCAGCCACCTTTTCGTTCAGGGCCAGCACATTTTTACGTTTGATGCGGTTGTCGAAGGCCACCTTCTCGGCTGCCGGCAAACTAGGCGCGGGTGGGGTCCCCGAAGTGGGTGGTGTTGTTGTCGCCGCGGCTGCCGGTGGTGGAGCAGGTGCCGAAGCAGGCGCAGGCGCAGTAGCTGGTGTGAGAACCTCCACGTCGCTGGACTGGGGACAAAACAAGAGAAACGAGGATGGTTAGGACGTTACATTATGTACGGTAGACCTCGGCTATGGGGAACAGGGGATTATATTTAAATATGAAAATTGAAATATGATATTCTTGACTTTATAATAAACAAATTTTGTAATGCAACACTAATAAAATGTAAAAATATAGTCCTTTATAAATAACATTCAAAATTAAAATAATTCTTATCCAATGCCGAGTGATAATGCCACTAGTTTGCGTTTTTTCGCACTTTCAACCCAGGAGATTCGCTTTTGGGGGCGTATAACTGTGGCCACTTACCTTCTCCCGCTTAGTCGCCGCCTTCGAGGAGTCCTTCTGCTCCCTCGGCTCCTTCCTGTCCCGCTGCTCCCTTTGCAACTTGCGCTTCTCGCGTATCCGCATTGTTTGTGCTTCGCGTGCTTCTCGGGCCGAGCGCAATTTACACGGCACAATTTGTGTTTGTTTTCGTGTTGTTGCTGCCGCTGCGCCCACTCACCCCCCTCAGCCAGTACCTTACCCGCTGGCACACGCACACACTCTTGCCGCTCCGCCCGTCTGTGTGTTTGTGTGTGTGCACGTGTATGTGTGCGATGGCTACGATTATGCGCGTTGACTGGCCAAGCAAATTCAAATTATTTTGTCATTGCTAGCTTTTCCTTGGCTTTTCGTTGCGTTTTGTCGTGTGCCTCGATTTAATTCCGTTCTGTTTGCTGTCGCTTTTCTTGCAGTTATTGTAAGGCCCTTGCTGATTGTGATTTTCCAACCGTTGGCAGTTCTGTTGGACGAAACCGATGTGGACTAGGCGAAGGCAAAACGAAAATAGCTGCCGCCGCTTTATCTCCTCATCGCACTCTCTGTGCCTCTGCGACTCCCTCGGCCTCTCTCTCTCTCCCTCGAGTAGCATGCGCAGCGTGGGCAGCTAGAAAGAGAGCGGTGCTGAGGCAGCTACCCGGAGAGAGGGTGGCAATTGTTTTTACCGCTGCGTTTGTGCGTCCGTGTGTGTGAGTGCCCCGGAGAGGGTGCTACTGCGCATGCGACAACTTTACTGTTACTTTTGCGATGTGGCAGCGCCACAAAGCGATCGCCAGTGCAGAATTTTCGCAAAGTAATTTTCAACTATTAATTAAATACATTTTTAATTAAAAGAAAAGTGAGATGAGCATCTGTATCTCACAGATATGTACCTTGTATTTATGTACGTAAGATGGCTAAGAAGCAAATGCACAAGCAAACGGGTATTAATTGACACAAAAGCTCTCCACAGATATGAACAGGCGCTTATCAATTTGTAGGTAAACTGAATAAAACAAGTAAATTAAACAAATATAAATGTTGGATACACAAAACCGACTATTAAATACCCTTAAGTGCAAATAATGTTTGTAATTTGTGTTTTTTTGTTTGTTTAAGTGGACACAAATGCTGGCGCTGGCTTTTTGGTACTCTACGATTAGTGTTGGAAAAGGATTTGTAAAAGTCTCAAGAACCAGTTTTTGTTTTTAAACAGGATAATAAGACCAAACGTTCATTCATAACTTTTTTATATACATATAATCTTTATTTTTCACTAGTAGAAAATTAACCAAAGTTGGTGAACTGACGCAGGATGTGCGACATGGCTGCCGGATTATCAGCGGGCACCATGTGTCCAGCGCGATTCACCCAGAACATGCTAAAGTTTCCTGCGGTCTTCTCGTATCCCTCCAAGACGCGATCCACGGTGATTCCCTCACGGGAAGCGGCCAGATATGAAGGCTTGTCGTTCCATTCCATGTCGGCAATCCAGTTAACGGCTCCGGGAGTGGCGCAGATCAGGTCAAGGCCACCTGAGAAAACGCCGACCTTCACGGTGGTGTTGTTCAGCAGCTCGCCCACTAAAGTATATTATAAAAAAGACAGAAATTAGTGATCCCTAATCAAATTTCCCCTTCTTACTCACCAATATCCACAGCGGGCTTCATGAAGTCGCCCATCAGCTTGGTGAAGGTGGTGCCGCTCTGGCCGCCCCACTTCACTCCGGTATTAATTCCCAAGGCCTCGGTGACGGGTCCCAGCATCAGATCCTCCAGCAGCTGGTCCCTATCCTCGTCCACGTCGAACTTCACCAGCGTACGGTACATGATCTCTGTAGGAAACAACTTAGTTAAGATCAAAAGCTTCAATTTCCTTATTAAAGGTCCTACGCTCAGGAGTCATGGCTGTCCTGGCCATCAGTTTGTAGGTATCACCCAGCGTTGGGGTCTCTACGTTATAGAAATCCACACCCTTGGACTCGCGCATCACCACCGACTGTGTAGAGCTCCACTGCAGCGTTGCCTGTGTCCACTTCTCGCGATCCACATAGTCCTTGGTCTTCAGAGCCGAAGCCTCGATCTTATCGTGGCCATCCTGGTCCACAATTCCCAACTGCAAAAGGAACGGTGCCCAGGAGAGCACCGAGTCGATGGGCGAGGTCCAGGGATCTCCCAAAGCCACAGAAACAAAGTTGCTCTCGATCTCTTCACGCTGGATAGCATAGTACAGCTCCAGGGCAAACTCGGGAGCCATCTTTCCGCCGTAGCTCTCGCAGAAGATGTGCAGCGGCACGGTCTTAAATTCCGGATGGTTCGTATAGAAACCCTTCATCAGCTCCACCAGATCGAGAGCGATTTGCTTGTTGGTGGTCGTGTAATAGGAGGAGCCATCCACGTAGCTGAAGCCAGAGCCAACAGGATTATCTATGAACATGACGTTCATATCCTTGACCCAAGTCCAGTCCCTATAGCTTCCATCCAGCTTGAGGGGTCCCAGTTCTTCAAAGTTGCCATAGCCCGTTGAGGAGGCACCCGGTCCACCTTGAAGCCAAATGGCCAGAGGACGCTCCGTATAGCTGCTGACATTGGCCGTGGTATAGTAGAGCCAGTAGAACATATGGGCACCAGTTCTCACATCTACAAAGCCCCAATCCTGCTCCCCAGAGCCGTAACCTTTGCGAGCTATAAGGAAATAATGAAGATCCCATTAATAATCTTTTATAGAAGTAATTTTTAATATAATAATATTAATATATATAAGGAAATAACAAAGATCCGATTAATAATCTTTTATAGAAGTAATTCCTAATTTCTTATAAGCCACAAATAATTCATCCTATCATTTTCTCACCTTTCTAGATTTTTTATTGTCTTCGCATAAACCTAGTTCGCAGATAAACTTTGATTTCCCTGGAACACTTGAGTGTAATCTAGCCTTTAAGTGTATTAAATGAAATCAAGCAGGCCACTTAGTGGCTTTTGATAAGGTTAATTGATTTTGATATTGAAGATATTTAATTGAATTGTATAAAAGTTGATAATACAGCCAAAGAATAAAACAAATTATTCTCAGATTTCCTTCAAATCTTATTATTAATTTAAAAAATATCCAGAAAATTCATAGTTTTAATCAACTTCTTGCAATTTCCTTTTATACAGATTTTTATACCACTTTGTGCCGTTTTCTGACCTGCTCTACAAGCCATAAAGTCGATTTGGCTTGGAACACTTTCTCGCTGATTAGCACCACCTGTGATCCGAATATAAAATGGGCAAACTCACCGCTGACAGAGCCCAAGCTAGCGGCGATCGCCAGCAGAGCCACCACAGTAGCAGTGATAACCCGTCCAGTCATATTGCACCAGTTCCAGTAGCACGGAAACCTAGAAGACCCAACCGAACACTTGGCAGTTCCACTGCCGTCTGATCGCTCTTCGTTCGCAGACATAGCAGGTAAGGTAGCCCAGCACCTGACACACCTAGAATTCGTAATCTCTTGCCGGGAGGGGGTGTGGGTGTGTGTGTTTGCGGAGTATTTATGGCCCTTTGATGGACGATGACGCGGCGGCTTTGGTCAAGCAGCTTTTGACACTTGTCCGTTTTTGGCAAATCTCTCTGTCATATATTTTTAGATAGAGCCATTAAGTCGCAGAGATTGCAATGCACTATCTTGAAAGAGGGGTTTTCCCGAAGCTTTTCTCGTTGCTTTTATAGATCCAAGGTTGCAGTTTATCCCAGGTGACATATCTCTAAGATACCATTTAACGTCTAGGAAATCTCTTTCAATCTTGCTTAAGTGATAAAAATATATAGATATCTCAATATCAGATATTTTGGATTAATAATTCAGTGACATCTTAGTTATTTCGTATCAAAGTGATCGAGGGAATTTGTTCTTTTTATAAAATCGATGAGATATTTTACCCAGGGATTGAATTTACTATGGAATTTTACTATGTGCTACGCTCTCACAAGTTGCCTTTCCGAAACGCGTTTGGAGAAAATATTTTTAGATTCTGAAGAACGACCGTGTTTTTAATTAAAAAAACATTTGCAGTTACATGGCATCCAACCTGTGCAGTGAAAAACCAAGGAAAATAAAAGTTACGTTGCATAATAAGAAATATAACAAATAAAAACAAATACTTTTGAGAGCGTAGCGTTTCGGAAAGGCAACTTGTGAGAGCCTAGCACATAGTAAAATTCCATTTTCTCTGCACTCATCTTGCTCCAAAATTTTTACTATGGCTACTGATCCCCAGAACATTTTTTTAAATTTTCTGCTTTAGCAGCTGTCTATAGTTAACAAGTCAGAAAAGTCGGAGCATAGCATAGTACAAAGTTTTCAATTTTACTGCTACGGCTCTGCTACTGCTCTCGTCAAAGTGACAGTGCTAGCAACATTTTCTTTTATCTCGAAAGTAAAGAATTATAAATTTGATTTGTATACTGATTTTTTATTTATTTTATTTATTCTAGCAAAAATCTAGCCAAAATTGGTAAACTCGCGCAGGACATGGCTCATGGCAGCTGGATTATCAGCCGGGGCCATGTGACCGCTTCGGTTAATCCAGAACATGGTGAAGTTGCCTCCAGACTTCTGATAACCCTCCAGGATGCGGTCCACAGTGATGGCGTTACGCGGAGCAGCCAGGTACTCATCCCTGCGGCTCCAGTCCAGCTGGGCAATCCAGTTGACGGTGCCAGGAGTGGCGCAGATGAGATCCAGCCCACCTGAGAATACGCCCACCTTCAGCGGAGTCTTTTCAAGCAGTTCGTTTACTGCAATAAAAAATTTATAAATAAAATATTCATCAAAATAAGGAAAGGGTTTCCCTACCAATGTGAATCACGGGCTTCATGAAGTCGGTTCTATGGATATCAAAGGTGGTTCCACTCTGTGAACCCCACACCACGTTCGAGGGAATACCCAGGGTCTCGGCCACAGGACCTCTCATCAGATCCTCCAGCAACTGAGTGCGATCCTCATCGATGTCAAATTTAACCATGGTGCGGTAGAGACGCTCTAAAATTTATAGAAAAACTCAATTTACATTTAAAAAAACCTATTTTAGGACTCACCTTCTGGGCTTAAAGCCAGTTGCCTCTGAAAACGGCCGCCTGCTGTCTCTTTCAGCACATTGTAAAAGTCCACGCCCTTGGAGGCCTTCATCACCTCCCATTGGGTGTTTCCCCACTGATAGGTGGCCTGGATCCATCGCTCTTGTTCGACCAGTTGAGCCGTCAAGTTTGCAGCCTCCTGAATGGCCCTGTAACCCTCATGATCCACGATGCCAAACTCCCTAAGGAGAGGTCCCCAAGCAAGCACAGAATCAATGGGCGATGTCCATGGATCACCCAAAGCCACCGAGGTAAGGTTGCTCTTCACCTCACCCCGCTCCTTGGCATAGTACAGTTCCAAAGCAAACTCCGGTGCCATCTTTCCGCCGTAACTCTCGCAAAAGATGTGTAGGGGAACCGTCTCGAATTCGGGATGCAGCTTATAAAAGCCCTTCATCAGCTCCACCAAGTCAAGGGCGATTTCTTTATTTGTGGCCGTGTAATAAGCAGTATTATCCACATAGCTGTAACCACTGCCCACGGGATTGTCAATGAACAGGACATTCATATCCTTCACCCATGTCCAACTACGTCAATCGCCGTACAGATCGACGGGTCCTAGTTCCTCAAAGTTTCCGTATCCCGTGGACGAAGCCCCAGGACCTCCTTGAAGCCAAATGGCAAGAGGCCTATCGGTATAGTCAGAGACATTGGCGGTGGTGTAGTAAAGCCAATAGAACATGTGGGCGCCTGGACGCACGTCCACATAGCCCCAATCCTGTTCCCCGGGTCCGTAGCCCGGCTTGCCTGGAATTTGCAATTATATTTGTATGAGATATAGCCTCTTATTTATAACGCAACCTGTTTTCCGCTTCAGAAAGATAGCACTTGATTTACGACACTTACCATGGGCCAAGGCAGCAAGGCAAGCTAGGAATGTTACCAGCAAAAGCGACATCTTCAACTGCAGACCATTGAATGGCTCGTGGCTTTATTTAAAGGCAAGAACCACTATCAGTGGCTGATGGCTGTTAATTATTTACCAAATTGATAGCAAGACCTATCGAACTGGTTCGTCATTACTTTCTTTACTTATTCTCATTTGTATATATGTACTTTTGTTATACAACAGATAAATAATCTACCCGAAAGAAGTAATTTGCCTGAGGACGTGGCTCATGGCTGCCGGATTATCCGCCGGTATGGAGTGACCACTTCGGTTGATCCAGAACAGGGTGAAGTTTCCGCCCGACTTTTGGTAGCCCTCCAAGATACCATCTACGCTGATGGCGGTTCGAGCCGCCTTTAAGTACTCACTCCTCCCGCTCCAGTTGAGCTTAGCTATCCAGTTAACGTTGCCAGGAGTGGCACAGATCAGGTCCAGATTGCCAGTTGCTACGCTCACCTTAAGAGAAGTCTTCTCCAGCAGCTCGTTCACTGTGGATCAGTTTGTTAATTCTGTATATTAAAATAAGCATATGCCTTACCGATATGAATGACGGGTTTCATAAAGTCGGGTTCCAGGTAGTCGAATGTAATATCCTTTTGCCATCCCCAGACTACAGTTTTTGGAATGCCCAGTGCATGGAAAACAGGACCCCGCATCAAGACATTTAGCAATTTTTCTGGAAGAAATCATGGTAATCATATAAATTATACAATTTTCCATTAACTCTGCTCACCCTCTGGTGTTTCATCCTCATCTATGAAATCACCGTTCGTCTTCTTCAGCACGTTGTAAAAGTCGACGCCCTGTGAAGTTCTAATAACAACATTCTCGGTGTGGCTCCACTGGGCGGAGGCTGACCCCCAGCGCTCCTGCTCGACCATCTGAGCCGTCAAATTTGCAGACGCCACAATGTCTTCGTATCCTTCTTGGTCCACGAAGCCCAGTCCTTGAAGTAGTGGTCCCCAGGCAAGGACGGAGTCGATCGGAGAGACCCAGGGACTGCCAAGCTCCACAGTTGTAATATTGCTTTTAAGCTCATCTCGCTGTGTGGCATAATAGAGCTCCAAGGCAAATTCTGCAGCCACCTTTCCGCCGTAGCTTTGGGAAAATATGTGCAGCGGCACAGACTCGAACTCGGGGTGCAGCTTGTAGAAGCCCTTCATCATCTCCACTAAGTCCAATGCTATCTCTTTATTGGTGGTGGTGTACAGGGTAGTGTTATCCACATAACTGAAGCCACTGCCCACGGGACTGTCGATGAACATGACGTTCATATCCTTAACCCAGGTCCAGTTGCGCACATTGCCGTTCAGATCGAGGGGCCCGAGTTCAGCAAAGTTACCATATCCAGTCGAAGAAGCCCCAGGACCTCCTTGCAGCCAGATGGCCAGTGGTCGTTCCGTGTAAGTCGAAACATTGGCAGTGGTGTAGTAAAGCCAATAGAACATGTGGGCGCCTGGACGCACGTCCACGTAGCCCCAATCCTGTTCCCCGGGTCCGTAGCCAGATTTGCCTTAAATTATGAATTTTCCTCTTAAATTATAAGTTCTATGAAGGCTTCCTTAGCGGTATAACTTTAGATTTATGGCACTTACCATGAATCAAGATGACAGAGCAGGTCAAGAGTGTAACTTGGAAAAGCAACATAACTTTTGATTGGAGCAGCAGCTATATATAGAGCAAGAGGCAAAAAATAAAGGATTTTTAATTCTGTGAATATTATGCAAGTCGATCTAGCTTCCCGCTCATCCTTATGCACTCACGTATCACTGACTACTGCAGCCACCTCAAGCAAGTGAGACAAATTGCACCAAATAATCACATTTTTAAGCTCTCATTTGTATATAATAATATTCTGTAATACGCTCTTTAAATTCGCAGCCTGATAAGGTTTGCCTATATGCGTCAGAAAAATACTGATAAGGAATCCTTTCCATTTCCGCAGATTCCGAGAATTGATTAAATCTAAATACCTGCAAATAGTTGTGTGATTTCTAAGCAGTTTTGCAATTTGTTTGGCGTCTTGAGCTCTATTAAATGAAATAGAAACCCTTTATCAGATGAAAGCGTTAAATATTCAAACTTGATAGTAGTAATCGAGCTGGCTATCGATAACATTTTGGTGCGGCAGACTGGCAGCACTTCACAGGTGTTGTTTTTTTCTGCTGGAACAGCTGTTGGCGCTTTGTTGTCTGCAGGTGCAAAGTAATTGGATTAATTTTTGGCTAAAATCAAAGGTAAATCGAAGTCATGGCCACGATGCGAATACCGAAGCAGAAGGTGATCCTCTGCGGCGACTATGGCGTGGGAAAGAGCTCTCTGTTCCGGCGGTTTGCCACCAACACATTCGTCACGGATACGGACAGGAAATCTACTCTGGGATTGGATCATATCGATCGGGAATATAATATAGCAGAGAAGCAGATCAAGGTATGACTGGCACGGCTTGGGATCATGTGCGCTATGGTTATCAGATAAATCCAATCCCTCTATGTCCACAAACATCTATGCTATATATTCCTTCTTTCCAACAACAGCTCCAACTCTGGGACACTGGCGGCATGGAGCGCGTGGCCTCGGTCACCTCGTCGTATTACAAATTCGCCGAAGGAGCCATTCTTGTGTTTGCCCTGGACAACGCCGCCTCGTTTCACTCGCTCTCACAGCATCTCCTGGACATTGTGACCTATGCGGAGAATGCCAAGATCTTTATTTGCGGCAACAAGAGCGATTTGGAGGGCAGGGAGCCGGAGGTTAGTGACGAGGAGGTGGAGGCCTTCTGCGAGCAGTGCCACTCGTTGATCAGTGCCACCTACAAGACCTCCTGTCGCAGCGGCGCCGGTGTTGAGGAGATGTTCCGCGACATCTCCAGGCAGCTGGTACACGCCAATCGCTCCAAGATGGAGCTGCAGGCCCTGGAGCAGAAGAGCTTCCAGGTAGACACGGCCAGCGATGCGGTGATGAACGAGGAGGACGCTTCCTCCTGCGGCTGCTAGCAGTTGGGGAACATTGAGTTCGGCTAGGAAGCCACACTCAATGATGCCCCCTTGCAGAAATGCATTTTACTGTATTTATGATTTATTTATTAACAATTTTTGGCTATGAATATGAATATTTAATTTCGAATTTAATGCGAAACACGTCCCGGATGCGAACACGAGTCATAGATTAGGATTAGGTTACTATTATTATAATAATCCAGGCGCCAAGTCATGCCAAACATTAACTACTTAAACTTTGTACACGTAACTTAGGGTGGATCGCATTTTAGGGAACGGATGAAAAGAATTTGGTGAAAATTTCTAAAGGATTATATTGTTACACTTTTGGGAAATGGTATATTTTTATGGAAATTTTCTTAGGGCAAAATATAATACAAAGTTTTTGGTTTTTGTATACAATTGAGACATCCAGGGATTACTCTTTGTTCCTACAATTTTCTGGTTAAAAGAATGCACCCACCCTAGAGCGTATTTAGCTTAGTGCGTAAGTTTGAAGCTTTCTTCCACAGAATATGTAACGCGTAAAGGTAAAATATATGCTAAAACAATAAATAATCAACATACGACAAACTGGAATGGCTAAACTTGGCCTATAATCGAACTATTATTGGTTATTTCTTAGCTACGTGGATGACTACGAGGTGACCGAGGAGCCAGGCGCAAAGGTTAGGTAGATACTGACACCCACGGCTACCACGAAGCAGACACCAACACCATAAAGGACGACCTTCTCACGCATAGCCCTCAACATCATGTTGTTCAAGGTGCGCGAGGCTCGACCCAGCTCCGCATTAGTTTCCCTTAGGCGAGCTCTGGCTCCCTGGAGCGTCTCCCGTTGATGGTGCAGGTCATTCAGCACCTGGGCGCCCAACCGTTCCGTTTCCAGGGCCACGCGATAGCCTTCGGTTAGCCGGTTGCCCGTGCGTTCGATTTGCTCCGAGTTGTCCAGCAATCGCTGCCTCTGATCGGTGCTGATGGTCACATCTTCGTAGCTATCACCCAGATCCAAGGTGGTGAATGTGTTGTGTGCTTGGGCGCGCTGTTTGTCCTTGGTCTGCTTGTATTCCGCCTGCAGGCGCTTCAACTCCGCCTGGGCCACCTGCAGTTTGCCATTGAAGCTGCTGCGCTGTGCCGGATTCAGCTCGCGAACCTCCAGCCCCATCTGCTCTAGCAGCTCCTGAGCCTCCGGCAGGCTGGCATCGATCTTGCTGCACAAGTCGTTACGTTCACCTGTGGGAAATACAGGTGAAAATTAATCATCGCAGGCAGGAAAGTCTTCTAGAAACTCACTGTTGTTGTTCTGCTGCTGCAACCGTCCAATATGGGCGGTTATTTCGGCTATCAGCGAGGCATACTGCTGCTCGTATTGATTGAGCAGCGACATTTGTGCGGTTTTAGGCCAGTTTTGTTATTAATTTTACCGAATTTTAGCAACAATTTGCTAATTTTTCGTTGAAAAACGTAAACATTGACCTAGAGTGACCAAGTGTAATACAGGATTATTGTTTCCCAGAAAAGTGCGAATATGGTTACTTTAATTTCGTTGCAGCGTTGCCAGACTGAGCTTTAAATAACTGTCGATTTATATGCAAGTTTTTAAAATTTTTTAGTGTCTTAACTAAAATGCAATATTTAGACACTTTTAATCGCTTTTAACCAATAATTTTTATTTAATGAAAAAAAAACTAAAGTTTCCCATGCTCCAATCCGATTAAAACACATTGTTCATCAATATTAAAATTCCATTTTAATGGTTCTTATTGTAGTTAATAAATTATTTCATTATTTTCAGCTTCTGTGAGAGGATATTCTTTAGGACAAATTAATAATACTATTTTTTGATACATATTTACACGGTTCATCACATTTGTGTTTTGTGCTCGTCTTCTTGAGTAAGGAAACCCCGGTAGTCCACCTAACCCTCGACCAGAGTGGCCTTGTCCCCCTTTTGGAGCACCGATTCCAGTTGGGAGAGCAGTCCAATAGCCCGGAAGTTCTCCTTGAAGAGGACAAAGTCCTCCAGCGGCTTGAGGTACTCCAGGGCCTGCTTGTAGCTATCCAGTTCGCTCAGCATGGCCAGCGTCTTCTTCTGCTCGGGTTCCGGCGATGTGTGGCCATTGGTTTGACTTTCAGAAGAGCTGCTGCTGCCGTTGGAGATCTTCTTGGGTGAGGTGGGAGCAGAGACGGTCTTGGCTGGCGCTGGGGAATCCTTTCCCTTGATGGAGAGCGCTGGCGTGGACTTCCCACTGGGTCCGCCGCCCTTAGGAGCGTTCTCCTTGCTGCTGGCACTGTCTCTTCCTCCACTACTATTGTTATTCTGCTCCTTGGGACTCGAACTGCGACTGTCCTTGGCTGATTCTGCGGGGACAAGTGGCGGTGAGGTCACTGACGAGTTGATTTCCTGCACCTCATCGTCGTCGGGAGACTCCATTTTCGGCCGTTTGGCCAACTGCACGGGCTGAAAGGGACTGGCTCGCTGGGGTGGCACATTGGGCGGTAGTTGGGGCTGGAAGGGTTCCCTTTGCGGCGGCATGGAAGGTGGGAACTGTGACTGCTGCTGTTGCTGCATTTGCTGCTGCTGCTGTTGGAGTTGCTGCTGCATCTGCTGCTGATGGCGCTCGAAGTAGAAGTCATTAAAACTGGCAAATCCAGGATGAGGCGGATGACCAGGATGTCCCGGAAACGGTGGCCACGGATGGCCCATCTGTTGCTGCTGCTGCTGCTGCATGTGTTGCTGCTGGAGAGCAAAGTGCTGCTGCTGTTGCTGCTGTTGCTGCTGCTGCTCCTGGTAGCTCTGCTCCTTGACATCCATACTGTCATCATCCTCCTCGTATTCCCCGTACTGCTGCATGTAGCTCATGTACTGTTCGGGCATCTCCTCCAGCTTGGCCACGCGTTCTGCACTGGCGGGCGGAAAGAGATGAGCCAGGTCCTGCACTATGTCAGGAATCCACAGAGAAGAGCCCAAGGACTTTAGCTGATTGCTGGCCAGCTTCTGGGCAAAGCCCTGCAGATGCGTCTCCCGGAAGCGGTTCAACCAGCGATTGTCCGCGATGAACGAGGTGCTACCGATCACCTGGCGGGCATTCTCCGCCTTGTCCTTAATCATGCCATGGGTAATGCTTCCCCTTAGCTGTGGATTGATATTGGCTCGCACCAGCCACTCGTAGACCACGGCATTGATGTAGGCGCACTTCCTGCTCCGCTCGATCTCCTCCACCATTGCTTGCTGCTCCACAGCCTCCAGATTTGAGGGCACCTCTAGTCGCAGCGTGGGCAAGGCATTGGACTGAAGCCTTCGCCCGCCCAGGACACTAGGATCGAAGTGCAGGGCGCACACCACGGGCTTCTTGAAGGGCACAATCCGGCGCAGTGAGGCGTGGCATGCCTCCTTCCACAGCTTGTGGAAGGGATTCTCGGGGCGTGGAAATGCAAAGAACTGCATGCTCGGATGCTGACGCGAATTGGACAGGCAGCCGATGATGCAGCAGCGCCGGATGGTGGGCATCTCGGGCTGCGGATGGAATTGCTGTTGGCCCCGAATCTTAAATCTTGAAGAGCTGGGCGTCGCTGACGCTTCGCCAAGCCACGGAATGGGATGAAAATAAAAAAGTCACCAAAGGGATCTGTAAAAGAAGAAGGGAAAAGGAGAAATTAACAAATTGTATATAAATGTGGCTCGTCTCTCTATATTTTCATTGCACCGAATCATTTTTTCGAAGAACTATAACAAATTTATGATGTATTCAATCCACTGGGGACTTGAACTCAATCAGCTCACGAGTTGCCATGACTCATCAGATTGTGGCAAAACATAAATATATATAGAGAAGTATAACACAGTATAGCATATAGACACGACCTCGAGGTCTGCCATAGTATCTGCTCAATCGACCACTTCAGAGAGTCAAGGGGAATACGACAGCAGAAGATACAGCTACAGCTACAGATACAATTACAGACACAGATACAGAGATACACATATCTGCACAACCTATAAATTATAGTTATACGCCTTCGGAAATCGATACAGCCCCGAAAACCAGAACCGGAGCCATACCCCCAGAGCTCCATATCGGGGAGTACCCATACAGAGACACCCACTTTGGTATATATCTTGTATCTGGCGGATACACACCACTGGAGATTGTAAACAGCAAAGCTAGGCTAAAGCGAACGTATGACTTAGCCGCGCCCCCTTTCCGCTACGCCCCCCGAAGATGTTTATGGTGAGTCACGGAACCAGAGCCACCTGACTGAGTCAGAGAGCCGGTCTGCGGATTAGCACAGCTCCCCGGAGAGATCGAGGTTGAGATGGAGATGATTTAATGCGAACAGCATGTCCGTTTCACCAATGATACTTACATACCATAGCACGGTTTTTATAGCTTCAGAATCTATAAACGATGCCTTTCATCTGGCCTGAGTTTGTTTTAGATTTCCTGCATATTTAAGAGAATACTCAAAGGGATTTTACCTAAGGCTATGTGCTGTGATTTCTTTACGTTGACATGGATTTACGGAATTGGGTTTTATATCCGGACTTGAGCTGCTGCGTCAGCTTAGGGGTTGCTCACTGTTGCACTTCTCCTTCTAGCAGTCTCAGTCGCTTACTGGCTTCCTTACGCAGCTGTTCGCTCTTCTCTCGAGCAAAGTTTTTGCGCCGGAAACTTCTTGGCAGCCAGGAGCAGCGCAGCCAGCGTCAAAGTTTCTCAGCCCGAAAAACCCAATCCCAAACTGAAACCGAACCTCAAACCCAAGAGCGAACCCAGGCCCAAGGAACCGAACCCTTCCACTTTCCATCTTGAAGATACTCGCACCTTGACACACAACGCGACTGCGCTTCGTCTATGCTTCGGCTTCGTCTTCCTCAGGCTGTGCGGATATATACACACACACAGATACTATTCGTACACACACACACACCATCTCGTTGTCGAGTGCACTACACCATCAATTCCAATTCAAATCTCCCCTGACTGACTCGCTTTATAAATGGTTTTATATTTCCTTTTATGTCGCTCTCTATGGCCCAAGCTATGGCTACGGCTATGGCTCTGAGTCTGAGACTGAGTTTGGATATATAGTTACAGCATTGGCCAAAATACTAGGGGAGGATTTCGAGAACACTTTGTAGAAGAGGGATCTTAGAGAACATTGTGCTGAATTTATACCTTTCTTACTATATTTACATATTTTTGTTTTTAAAAAATTCTTTACAAAATAAAAATTTAAGCAGGATTTTAATCTTTTTCCATGATTTAATATCTTTTCATTCGTTTTTTAGAGTTTATGACTTAAATAAATGGAGTCAACGATGCCTAGGACTAACAAAATACTTGTAATAAATGATGAAAGAGTTCTTTTCATATACAAAGCAGGGATTATTTTTTAAAAACATTTTCATTTTTATTTTTAATTCCCTAAATCATATATTTGAATATTTATTCATTTTATAAATCAATTATCAATTACCACAAATTTCCTTCTTTATTAAGGAAATCAACGAAACTACACTATTATCTCATCGGTTAGTGTAAATATATATATACACAGCATCGGATACGGACGTTGGACGTGAACGTGGACGTGGATGTAGCTCCAAGTACGAGTATCTCGACATCTCAGCTCGCTCAGTTCGCCAGTTCTTACGTTTCTTTCCCTTATATCGATTGGCACTTTATCTTAATCGCCTCGAGAGTTGTCCCTCGCCATCTCCTGGCCCCCAGGGGTATTTCCCGCCCTCGCCCTCAGCACCTCCTCAGCTGGAGATTCCCCTCCCACAGAGTCACCCTAATGGCTGCCTATACGTTTTGTTGCTTTTGCTGCTTCTGCTTAAGCTGCCTTAGCTCCTGGGTTCTTCGTGAAATTTCGTGCAGCGTCATTATCATCGGAGCAATCGAGATGATGCCCCGGTTTCGGTCCTGGGCCCAGGTCCCTGGTCTTGGTCCCAATCCCAATCCCATTTGCCATTACCGAACCCAGCCTCAACTTCAGTTCGGGCTCCCTTTTGTTGGCCAACATATCTTTTGTATCTCTGTATCGCAGTATCTCTCTCGTAGCCATTGTGTTTGCCTAGGAAGTTTTCAGTTCGGTTCGGTTTTTTGGCTCGTTTTTTGGTTCGTTTCTACGTTCTACCTAACACAAACCTACCATCCATCTCGCCCTGCCCCTTTATCTATATGTATATATGGCTATATTATAGTCATATTCCCCTTCTGATTCCCACCGCTCGGGCGTTAAGCTGGTAGTTTTGGGTTTCACTCGACGATGCTCACGATGTCAGGTAATTTTGCGATTGGTTTTTCGTCTTGGGCTCGGGTTATGGCATGAGTTTACTTTACTTATTTATCTCTTATATCTCAAGGTGGTTTGGTTGGACCTTTTTGGGCTGGTTTTAGCAGCGCATAAATGGATGTTATATAGCTTGGCCTGGCAGCATGCCTTGATTCGAATTCACTGAGTGTGTATATGTGAATTATTTCAGATTCGAGGGGAAGATATACACTCATGGGAATAAAGAAACAGACTATGCTGCTGCGCTACATAGGCACTTATATATGTTATATTGTATGGATTTCATTATGCTTGTATCTGGTGGGTATGGTCTATGAGGTCATTAAAGTGAGATATAGATAGGGAATGGTTTATACTAGTTTCTGGGAGAAGTGAGAGTGATTAATGTCGAATTTATGCATAAATGTATTGGAAATATTACCAAAGAATACATATTGATTGCATTGGCTTTAGAGAAGTAATTTTATAATTGTGTTGATTTTAATGATGACAGGGACATTTTTTCATAGGTTCATTGCATCGATTGACCCTTGTTTATTACATTTATAATTACATTTACAATTGGTAATGTAAATCAGCTTAGCCACAAACATAGATAAGCCTAAATTAGAGGATAAACTTGTTATTATAATGGCTATTAATTAAATCAAAGCATATTTTGTAATTTATAAATCTGTAATAACTTTTATTAAGCAATAACAATCTCTATTTTGTTGTAATAAAACATATGATAATAAAGGAAGTCATTAAATTAATGAGTTAGATAATTATAATAAACTAATTTTCTCATATATATTTTACCATTAATGGATATTGTAGGTTTTTTATTTATAAAGAAAATCATGAAAGCTAAACACATCTAAAATTTAGTACTAAAGTTAAATAAAGCCAATTAACTACATTTAATCGATCAATTAAATAAGAATACATATTTAATCCATTTATAAAAACCTTTTCATATCAGTTATGTAAATTTATCCACAATAATAACAGAAACCCAACGTATAAATCATCCATAAGCAGCTTTACCTATTAGACATGCCCCATTTGAATCGAATTACCCAATTCCGGAACTCAACACCCACTTAGTACTTACGCCCCCCTCATAAAAGTGTCCTTGGCCGCTTCAAGGACTTCCCCCCATTCAATTGGCGCCAAATCAGTGGGGCAATGTCCCCTTATCACACCCCCAAACACACAGCTGGCACACACACCGGGAAACCAGAAAATAAAAATAAACGCCGAAAATCAAACAAATAAAATGCAAAAAACCAAAACAAACCGCTGCCGATGTTAGCGTCGACGTAGCAGCACCAGACGCCGTGCTGTCTAAGAAATTCAAACAAAAACAAAAGCGGGGATTTTTTCAAAACACACACACTCCGGTTCCTTTGGCCGCATGCAAATGCGGCTTTTTTTAATTACAAAACACAACAAGAGGGCCGAGCAGGCGCCGACAGCGACGCGACAGAATCTCAAGACCCCGATTTGTTTACATCACACACTGGTACATCCCACACACGCCTCGTACATCATACACAAATTGCCCATCCGCACAGTGGTACTCACTTCCAGAGCAACCGAAAAACGTATCGGCTGCAGCCTCTATATTTCCACTCGAAACTCTAGACCTCCTCCAAGTTACACGATATATATATTATTTCTGGGCGCGGATTCAAACCACTCGGGAAATGGAAAAACTCGGGGAAAATATCCGCTGAACGCGCTGCGAGAACCGCTGCCCACGAATGTTCAGCACAGAGTGAACGTGAACCGAGTTGGAGTGTACGAAACTAGCGACATCATCAGCGCCACAGCCATAGCTATGGCTACGGCTACATCGACTCGACGAACGACCCCGACCGACTCGTTTTTCCCATCTATAGGAAATATTTAATCCCAAACAAGCCGGGCCAAGCCATGCCATGCCAAACCAAAAAAACCTAAGGCACTGACTGCGACTGCGACCGCAGCAGAGGCAGAGACAGCGGCAGAAGCTGAGGCAGTGACTGAGCCAGGAGCAGCGCAGCAGCAGCAGTAGCTGAAGAAGCTCAGCCATCAACAAGGACGGCCTGAGAGCCAAAGCACCTCGCGACCAGAGATGCTATAGAAATTGCTAAAAATAGCACAGATTTTCAGGTAATTTTGGTGTGTTTTTAAGCCTTGTCCGCGAAACTGTCCGCTCAAGAGATACAAAATTTAATATTGTTCTATAGGAAGAATTTCTCTAAATATTTAGGGGTTTTCAGGGGTTTTACAGCAATAAATATATATTTAAAAATACGAAAATAAATTAGAACTAACAGAATGCTATGCTTGACACTAAACGTTGTCCTTAAAGTTATCCGGTTAAAAGAAAAATCTTAAGATAGATATTTCTAATATAATAATTTATATAATGTAACAAATTTCCAAACATATAAATATAATAAAAATCTAGGACCTTTCCCAGAAAAGAAAATATATAATTTGTAAACAAACTTGTTAGAAAATTTGTTACATTTTAAATTTTGTTTGTAAAGTTGTTCTCGTAAGAGAGAAATGTCAAAATAATATAGTTTAAAGAAAAATCTAAGAAAGAATTATATCTTAAATAACTCAAGAAACATAAATATTTAAAATTTGTATTTTGTTAATATTCCTTTGCTAAATAAAAAATCTCATTCTTTAATATAATACTCAGATAACTTTCTTAAGAAATATTTTATCCTGATATGAATATATTCCTTTATTTAATTTATAATAATGTTTAAAAATAATAAATATTTTATTCCTTAATATATAACATTTAAAAATTAAAAATTACTAATAAATATACCCTCATATAATCTACCTTTTAGCAAAAGTATCCAAACTGCCAGCATCACTCTTCAAGAGTGACGCCGCAGTCGCAGTCGCTGTCGACGCTGGCATCGCCGTAAGACGTGCAAAACAAATACGCTGCGGCAGCTACAGCAACAAAAATACCAGGAGCCAGGCGTCGGAACGTGGAAACGTCAAAAGGACACAACAGAGCAGAGCTGAGCAGGATAAGGGCGGTGGGGAGATGGTGTCATTTGTCGGTCGCAGCGTCTCGACTGTCAGCCATCGGCGATATATGCCCGAAGACCCGGAGACCCGAGCTCGTAGCCCGAACCTGAAACCGAAGCCCAACCTGTCATCTCGTCCTACCTTTGGGGTGCGTTTTATGGCTTCAGTTGGGTCGGGGTTTGTACATAGATGTATCTCTGATGGGTTTTCGGGTTTTGGGCTTACGTAGTGCCAGCTATGGCAACTGCCTCCCTCAAGCCATCATACCTCCAACTCGCTCTGATTCGTTGTATATACATATATCTGTTTATATCTCCTATTCAGGTAGGTGAATGATTGGCTTCGTTTGTGGGTCTGACGAAATTCACTTGGAATTCCAATAGCTATATGCTTGAGTCAGATATAGAGACGGTATGGGACTTACATACATGTGTGGGTTTACCCACACCAACATTAGTAATTATAACTATTTTTGGGTATTATTATTATTGACTTTTTGGGGTCTATTAAAGATATTTGGGGTGAACCTTGTGTTGGGAAAAGAATAATAAGTTTAAGGATAATAAATTAAAATTTTTTAAGACTTTAAATAAAAAGGTTTCTGAGTGAGGATAAAAATTTTAATTATTAAAGTCAAGCTAGATCTTCTGTTTTAAATAAATTCTTTATTTATGTAATGTTGATTATAAATAGGTCTGAAATTGGGCATCCCTGCTTTTAAGTAGTATCCCTTTAATGTCATATTTAGAATCTTAGAAATCTCTCCTTATCTACTGATCCCTCTCTCCCACCTAAACCTTATCAAACTGACATAATACCACACGATCTCAACTTGTTCTTCTCCACTCTTAGGTCCACTCGAATGGCCCGACTTGTAAGTATAAATTTTCGTTTTGGCATCGGTCCAATTTAAACGAGTTTTCTTATGGATACTCCATATAAGCGACGAAGTCCAAGTCGTGAGTGGTTGCGAGAGATGATGCTCGGATTCGGGTTCTTCTTGGGACATTCATTATAGGCATTCGTTTCAGTCTCGACATCCGTTAGCGGAGAAGTGCCATGGCAACTAGTATAATATATATACGCGAGTACAAGTATGAGCGCACGTACAGAAAATCCATACCATTCCAATTTCAGCCAAAACTCACAGATACTCACTCACACACACTCGCACACATTACTAGGGCTATCTTAGAGATGCTGCAGAGCCGAGGCTGCTGAGATATACTACAGCCGTCATGTGTATCTTGTATATATACAAGGCTGTAACCTGAAGTATCGCTGCCCGGTTTGGTAGGCGATTGGGTTTGAGATTGGAACTGGGATTGCTATTGGGATTGAGCGTATAAATAACTAGAGCGTCGACTGCGAAGCCAGCAGAGCTGGTCGCAGCAACCACCTAAAACAAGAACAACAACAATGTGAGACTGAGCTGACTAAAAAAACAAAGCATTAGGTCGAAAGCCAGCCTTTTGATGGATTAGTTTTAATACAAGTCCAAGATACAAATGGATAACGCTCAGTTTGGGTTCGTCTTTTCGGTTTGGTTCGGGTCCCTACCATTTTCGATACGATTATGTGTCGTTCGGTGGTGGGAAATCGCACACATACCATACTATATATACTTATATCCCGCAAGCTCTATATATATATTAGGTGTGTGTACATAAGGAAAAGTATTGGAAAAGGTATAAAACCACAGCATCAACCTCTGCGGTGCGGCGTAAGGCGGTTGTGGGTGGTGTGCTAATGGGAGCTCTGTGCGCTTGGGGACTCCGCTCTGGACTTTCCTTGGATGCTCGGGTTGACGATGACGATGACTCGACTCTATTATATTATATTTCAGCAGCTATCGGCCACTGACCAGTGCCAAGGAAACTTTTCTTCGAATGCGGCGGAGGAGGGTCGGTTGGTCGGTCGGTCGGTCGGGTGGCAAGGAGGAGCGCGCACGGGGATAAGCCCTTGGCAACCTTTTGAAAACGAGCTGGAGAGCATTGGAAGAAAATGACCTTTCCTTTTGCCATTTCATGACTCTAAATCCAAACGATTGCGATGAGCAGGGAACCCTACAAGCACACCCACACCCACAGTCCCACACTCGAGGACATACATTTGGGCTTGGACCGAATTAAATACACAGCTGAGCGTCTATAAATCGAATTTTTGTAGGGGTGAAGTATTGTTATTTGATTAGGTTTTTAACTTATTTTATATAATCTCTGAAATAGAGAAAACATATTTTAGAGATCTAAAAACAAGGGATTGGGCCCTGAAATGTATGCTATGAAATATAGTACACAAGTAATTACTTTATATATACTAAAAATGAATATTATCCTTATGGAAATTGTAGTACAATTTTAATAATTTAAATTAATTATTTAACTAATTAATTACATCGAAAAGTATACACAGATATATTGAAGTTCCTAAATTAATTGTGGAATGTTTTATTTAAATGTTTCATAATATTGTAAAAAATTTCGATATAATATTTTAAGGTAAATTTGGCCAAAAATGCATTATTTTAAATTTGGAAAGTTTTTTTATGTTAGTGTGTTATTATCCTAATAAATCTTCATACAAAATTTACAAGCCTTTTTGTACATTTTTTAAAAATTTCAACCTCTTTAAATAATTTCAAAATTGCGAATTTGTTTTATAATTTTTTTTTTTAATATTTTATTTTTTATTAATAAAGACTCTAATATATGTATATGACTTTTGGCAATCGCCGGCATTTTAGTCATCTTATCGGTTAAAGAAAACCTGAAAAATTCTATATTTATCAATATATTTCGATATTTTTATATCTTATATTTAATATTTTATTTTTATTTTTCAAAGTAAGACATTATAAAATTATTATACAAATAAAAATTTGGTCTTTAAATAACCAAATCGTTGTATTTAGGATATATTTAAAAATGTACTAAGTAGATCATTAAAATATATTTACTATCCTCCATATTGCTTCTTTCCTCCATTTACCTTCCTGGTAAGTAGTATTGTTCCACTGTAATAGGACGGACCGCCTGCCTCCCGCCCACTCGCCTAGAACTCGACACTAAGCTCATCTATTATGACCTTTTTCTGGAGAGCCAGATGCGGGGATTTAGCCATGGAATTTATTATGGTTATGTATTATATCGAACCGAACATCACATCCCGCCGCACCGGTAAGGGCATCCTCGTTCTCGTCCTCCCCCGCTTTCCGGGCATTGTGAAATCGTTGCCACGAACCGAGATAGTATTTTTCCATTACCTTTTTTGATTAGGTCCCGGGCCTTGGCCCCTGTGCGCTCGCTGGAATTTCAAGTCAGGCCATACCCAAGCCATGCCATTCCGATGGCAGCTCGAGGTTCGAGTTTTAGGTCCCTCGAGTAAGGTTGATGCTATATATACATATGTGCAAGAGCGAGTATCTCGACTGGTATCTCCGCATCTTGTCCCGTTTTCCCAGCGTGCGCGCTATAATCTATATGTGATGTCCGCCTGCAGCGTCCCTTGTACCTCGTCCGTCGGTTGGTTGGTCGTTCAGTCGGCTTCCCTGATTATCTGCCGGTGTACCCAATGTATCTGCGTCCCCTGGCCCTATATTCCCTGCCCTGTCCCGTCCTGCCCTGCCCCATATCATTGTACGAGTGAGTATCTATTCTGTCGCACCCAAAAGCACCATAGGGACCTGAATTTTTCCTAGTAATTTCCTTTGTGCCTTGTGCCCCTCCAGTGGCTCTGCTTCGCTGCTGCTTCCTCTGTCCATTTTCCGTTTCCCTTTGCTTCAATCTCGATTCCATGCCACTGCCCCGAAGCTGGCAGAGCAGCCAGCGTCGCCTTCAATGTCGACGTCTCTTAGTAATCCCAATCCCGATTCCAATTCCAGTCTCCGCGCCGTCCTGCTGCCACCACTAAGAGTTTATTGCCATTTCCATATCGGGGCTCTACATCTCGTGGAATTATATATGTATATTATTGGAAAAGACACTTTTTGGGGATGTTTTCATTGTGGCGGTGAAAAAAATTCTATATTTCGTGAAATTATTTTTGGGATCACTTTGGGTTTAATTTTTTAGCATTTCAGCTCATATATTTGATAATCTTTTTATCTCATTAACTTCTACAATACAACACGATTTTTATATCGATTAGATAAGTATAATTGACAAAAGACCGATTTTTTCATTGTCGAAGGATATCACAAGTCGCAATAAGTAGGCAATACTTTTTTAGGTTAAAAATCCTAACTAGCATTTTTGTGATTGTAAAAAACACGATCTTCTTTTAGTTAATTAAACAAAATTTCGAAAATTGATACATTAAAAATGTAAGCCCTTGGGATATTTGAATAACCTATTTAAATGTTTTAAATAAATTTTCTTAAATATTCTTTCTTTTCTTAATCTCATATATTTGTTTTAATGTTTATTACAAAAGACATGAAACATTTAAAATATTACATTTCAAAATAAATCACAATATTTTAAGTATTTTACCATTAAGATCAAAAATCCGTAACCCAAAACGTTTCCACGACAACCTTTAAAAATTGTAATATAACAACCGACCTTTGTTCATCTTTCCTAAAGGATATTGTATGTCTTTTTTCCCCCCCTTATGTTGCTTTAGTTATTTTAGTTTTTATATGATTTATTTTCTTTCTTTGTGTTCAGTGAAATAAGTTTATTGAAAATGTCTCTTATGAAAAGAAAGCATTTAATCTAAAATCCCAGAGACCGCCATCTCAATTGTATATTAAATTCACCCTCACAAAAAAGTATAAATATAGATTGACAAATGTCTTTTAATTCGATTAAAGGAATTTATCATCCCCAATTACACTCTGCTCCTCCACCTTTTGAAATATTTTGACTCCAGTCATCGTGAGTCTGGCGAACTTAAGTAAACATTGAACGCTTTTCCTTGGGGTCCAAGAAACACGAGCAAATCGATTCGTTCAAACCAAAATCGAACCCAAATGAAATTCAAGACATGCCACGACGACTGCGACTTGTATTTATAGGAGTTGGAGCCTGAGTCGGAATCACTGGTTGGGCAAGAAGAGGGTCAGGAAAGAGGGTCGCCAGGTCGTCTTTTTGTACGAACTCGTCTTCGTCCTCTTCACATCTTTGGCACAATAAAGATAGATTAGCATCTATCGAAAGCTATGCCAGCGACGAAACGAGGAAAGACGAAGTGCGAGTGTACAAAAAACCGAACTCGAATTTGCTGGAGCGGCGGCGCATGTCTGAAATTCAAGCTGTGGGCATCCTCATCATCATCTTCCTCATCATCGTTTACAGAATAAGAATCTGCAGCAGAATCCAGGGCCTCTCCAGAGTCTCAGCTCAAGGGCCATCAACATCGGCATCGTCTGACGATGTCTGTTGCCTGCCTAGCCAGCCTGCAGCATCCAAAGCCCAAGAGGCTTATGACGAACCGTCAACCCAAATGAGATGTACGGGCATAAAGTCCCGAAGCCTCGGAGCCATTATAATGCATACCGAAATATAAGTATTTTTAGTAGTCAGAATTACCGAAATAAATCGATGGCGAAAAGAAACAGAAACAGAAAACAGAAAAAACCGACTTGAATCATAGTCATTTCTCACGTTATACACTCACCTACAATCTCTGTATCTGCTGTATCTATATCTGGTTTTATATCTGCTTTCCAGATGGATGGGTATTCCTAGAGAAGCTCGTTCCATGAAGTTCGGGTTTGGTGTGAGGCTCCCAGTGCCGGGTCTTCACATTTGGCATGCCTTTCATTCGTATTTGGCAGACAATGACAACGATTATGGCATCTCCTCACTCTTACATGCTCGGTGACTAAAGGGGGTCGCCTGGCTGGGAGTCTGGGATGATGAATGAATCAATATTATATATACAAAAGCCGGCAAGAGTAAATGATGGAAATTGAGTGTGGCATTAACAGGATGCCAATGGGGTTAGACGGGGAAAACTGATTTCCTGAAAGATCCCCGCTTAATGGTGACTAAACTTTTTAAATGAATTTTTAAGGTAAACCACCCAGGGGCTTGGTACTTTTTTATGTTTTTTCTTTGCTAATTCTAATGAAAAAGAAACATTTAAATTAAGTCACAATCTCTGGGAATTTGTAATATACATTTCTGTATAGAAACAGGTTCTTCATAAAGATAATAAATTGCTTCTTAAAATACCCATTAAACCTCTCTTGTCCTCAGTAAACAAAAAGTAATTCCTGTTGAGGTTTCACGTATAAGTATATAGTATATATTTGTATATACAAAAGATAAAATTACCTTAATAAAGTCTGAGAAACATGGCATGGCATTTGGTCACGCCATGCCCACCCTTAGGAGCAAATAAAGCCTGCAGAGTCACTGGGGACTCGATGATTCTGACACAATAAAAACAAAAGTTATATCCAGGAGCGCTATATAAAAGTTGTAAATAGAAAAGGCCCCGGAGCAGCAGACCTTTATAAACCCAATAAAAAGCTATGCTATGCTTTTGGAAATCCTTGTATAGGGAACAAAAAATAATGAATCTCACGCGGGCTGGATGATATAAAAACGTTCATCAATTTTATGCAATATCCAATAAAATCGGTAAAAACCCTTAAAATTAAAGTTTATTAAAAGGTAGAGTAGCGTTGGATAAAAGAAGATTGGAATACTCTTGGGGTTAGACATTTTTTGAGATGAATAAATATTCCATAAGGAATTTATTGTGCCAATCGGAAATACATTTCAATGAATGATAATATTTTGTACCTAAAATATATAAAATATTTAATAATCAGGATTAAATTATTTGTACAATTTTTTGATATAATTAAACATTTTTATATATATATTTTTTATTCTCTTTAAAATAATATAACCTCCTGTTAGTATACAAATATTCTAACAGTCTTATACCCCAAAAAATCTCTTTAACTGATTAGCCATTATCCTTGCTTTCTGTTTACCCATAGATCTGTTATAGACAGTTGTAAAGTCTTTATAAAGCATGAAAGAAAATCCCACGTTGACTGTACCCAATTGTGTATTTTCATACACGATTGCCCGACGGTTATAGTACATCCTCCTGCCTGTAATGTTATATATACAACCATATAGCGCCCAAGGGGGGGCAAAGAAGAAGAGGTGACAGCGGATGAGGTAGCTGGAGAGGTATATGTACACTCGTAGTCCGTCCCGTCCTTTTGCTCGTATATCCCTTGACGGCAATTTCGCTTTCAGGGTTTTATGTCAGAGCTCTTAACGCGCTGGGGTTTCAATTTTGTTTTGGGGGCGCAGCCGTGTGGCAGTAACCTGAGCCAAAGTCTGTTGCTCCCGCCCCAGCTGCTACTGCTGCTGCTCGTATTTGCACTGATGTTGCTTCTTCCACCGAATGCCCCTCCAGCTAACCCTACAACACTCGTAGGTTTTCCACACCAAGGCATCATCATGTACGCCCTACCAGAGGGCTCTCCATAGTAGTAGTCGTCGAGCCCCCGTCAGTCGAGTCGAGTCTGACGTTGTCGGTCGGAAATCCTTGAAATGAAAGTCCTGGTGAAGCTCCTGCTGCTTCAGCTTCAGCGTTAGCTTCTGCTGCTGTTGCTCAGGAGGGTTGCAAAACGTATGGCGAGAAACTTTGCCGGAATCGAGGACGGATGGCAATGGCGATGTAGCTCGATAGCCCCGGTTATGTAGTCGTAGCGCCCTTCACACGCTGCAAAACATATATGTAATAAAATATCAAATCGATCGGAGATTTCAGAAAGTTTACCTCTGTAAAAAACTTTACTACAGTAAGCACTCTATAAAGTAAATTAAATATTGAAAGAGAAATTATATTATTTATCAACGCTTTACTAAAAATACTTAATTAAATTATATGACCATAAATCCTGTAAAGGGTTTCTGTCAATAGGTTTTCTAAAAAAAACTTTTTATTTTAAATTGAACACTAAAGTACAATGGCTAACAGTTTATCCTTTTATAGAAGTTACTCTGTTTGGCAAAACATAAAATTAAATGTGATTCGTTCCCACCTTTGGGGGCATTAAAACCATATACAGTAAAGCATATAAAATCGATATATTTGATACTATTTTTTTCTCTGCACGTATATGCTCAGTAACCTGTAAATGGACGTGTGTGTCTGCGTGTGCGTGTCCACCTCCTGGCACCGCAAGGTCCCTCGCTGGAATGCTGACTGCTGCGCTTCGCTGCTGGCATCCGCTTCTCGCTTTTCGCCCTTCACCGCCCTGCCTCCGGCTGTTCTACCCATCTAGAATTGATGTAGCACCTACAGGGTTCTGTTCCGGCTCCGGCATCGTCTCCGCTTTCCAGCTTTACCCCTGCCCACTTCCGCACGTCCAACTCCAGCGCTGCAGGTCACCTCTGTCCATCCCATTTAGCCCCACATCCCCCAGCTTCCCACCTTCAGCTACCCACATCCCTTTTCCCTTGACGGGCAGGACGCGTAAAGTTTTAGAGGACGAACATAAAGTTTCTGCGCTGATTGTGCTTCCAGCTGGGGCGGTGAATGCAGAAGCGTCAGGCGATTATGTAACCTGGTCAAAGACCGGAGGACCCACCCCCATATGCGGCTTCCTGTAACCAGGAATCATCACCTTGACAATCCTTATCCGGGATTATACGTTCAGTATACATTTTAAGTGGCCATTGAACGGGGAGCACTTTTAAAGGTTATTTTTTCGCATATACAAACTCATATTTGCAGGAATATTATTTATCCATATAAATATAAGTTTCAGTGAAAATTTATATATTTAAATTTAAGAAATTAATAACTTGTGGTATTCACAGAAACAAAAGGAAATTAGTAAATAATATTTAACCGTAATTTGCACTAACGTTACGTTATTCAAAATCAACGTCCTAATGTGATAATTTAAATATCAAATGTCACTTTTTTTTATATATTTAAACAAATTAAAATTTGGCTTTTTAAAACAGTCCAAGTTCTTATTGAATATCATTATCGAGCTATTCTCCTAATATCATCTCTTCAGCCTTTTTGCCAGCCTCAAAGATCTCCTCCAACTGGCTAAGCAGGCCTATTACCCGATAGTTCTCTCCCATCAGGGCCCAATCCTCGAGGGGTTTCAGCAGAAGTAGAGCATCCTTGAAGCTCTCGACGCAGCGTGGCAGCGGTGGCTCAGGACTAGGACTGGGAACAGTTGGAATATCTTCCAATTTCTCATCTAAGACCTCAAAATCAGCAATACGAAGCGGCGAATGTTGAAGTTGCTCAATCTTCAGAGAACTGTGGAGAGAATTATCATTCAACTCTTCAGTTAACAATAGCTCAGGTGAGTTATTTATATCTTCTGTGTGTTCAATTGGTACGCAGTCATCCTCGTTATCGGAGTCTAGTTCTATAGAGGTGCCTAGGATCTGGCCAGAGGTGTTCTGCAGGGTCTTCGCGTGATCTATAAGCTGTACCAGATTTTTGGGCTTCCAGTTGGAGGCCATGGCGTACTGTCGAACGCAGTGGGACATAATGTTTTTTAAGTCCAACGACATCCGTGGTCTATGTTCTATATGTTCCTGGCAATTCGATGATTTTACGTCGTAGGCGGCCATAAATTGTTGAATCCACCTCTTTTTTGGCGTAAAGTCATCGATTGCCATGAGGTCACGGAAATCGATGGCCCGTTGGAGGATCCCCTCTTCGCTGACGTCTTCGAAGAGATGGTACTGAGCCCGCTGGATATACTCGTAGAGGCAGTAGCCTAAAAGGTTCATCTTGCGCCTGCGCACCTCGCTATCTTCGTTGCACTTTGTGCTCAGGATAATGGTAGTCTGGTTGAACTCCAGAATCGCCTTTCGGTTGGACACTACTCTGATGATCTGTTCCTTGCTGCAGTTGAAGTTGCGAGCGATCTGGTCGTACATTGGTACGGTGGCAAACAGTTGAATGGCAGCCACGCGCTCATCCAGCGTCAGCACGGATCGAAGAGGCACTTTTGGTTTAATCACATTGGTATGGGTTCCATCTTCATTCTGAATTAAATTAAAGGTTAATTTGTATGTTCAAATTATTTATTTTTACAAATACCAAATACTTACCTTTTTTGTAGTTATTTTTTTTCGGAGATTGGCAATTTCCTTCTCCCTTATTGTTATACCTGCATTCATTATCAGACGTCTTTTACGCTCCCTGTAGTCTCTACATTTTTCTGCACTTGTTTTGGGACGCCTTCTTCCTTCTTGGTAATTTACGACCTCCTCTTTCTCTCTAAAATTCTAGAAAAAACAAATACATTTAATAATACAATTTAATGGTTATGCATATAGCTTACAATTTTGTCTCTTGTTATTATTTTGGCAGCCTGTACCAAAATTCTTTGGCGCTCCCGGTATACTCTACTTCGTTCGGCAGCTGTTAGGGTTGGAGCATTGGCTTTTTTTAAATTCTGGAAAAATAAATACGTGTAATAATAATAAAATTGAATCTATTAAATTTACAATTTTGATGTCCTTTGAAATTATTTTAGCAGCCTCTTCTAGTTTTTTTTGACGCTCCCGGTATGCTTTACTTCGTTCGGCAGACGTTTGGGGTGGAGGTTTGGAAGGCTTAGTTATTGTTTTAGAAAATCTGTACCGTCTGTCTGCCTCTGCCGACTTTTCCGCTGGAGACAATTCGGCACTGTGATAAAGAAAAATCAAATTGTTTTCCGACACATTATTGATATACTAATATTTTATTTGTTATATTTACCTCGTGCTAATGCAATCACTTTCACTTCCATTTTCTATATTCCGGTATTCAGATTTCTGAACAGAGTCCCCTGGAACCTCCTCAAAATTCTAAACAAGCATTAAATTAAATTTAGTATTACTTAAAATATTAGAAAAATGTATCCATGTCAGGGAGACTTACTATTTCCGAGGAAGAAGACATAATATTTTCTTTCCTTCTTAATGGAACATTACTGTCATCACTGTCTGTTTGTGTTTCTTGGACAGAAGCGTCTTGTATGTTCTTCTGAAAATATAATGGATCTCTCTGTTTTCTACTCTCTCTTGCTACTCTACAGCGCTCTTTGATCGTTTTGGGTTCGGAAGGGTTCCGCCTGTAGCTTTCTGCCCTCTGGCGCTGGCGCTTTTTCTTACGCTCCGCTTGCCTACATATGTATAAAATAACAACAATATTATAAGAACAATATCAGAATTCGTCTTAATTATAATTACCATTTGCTAAAGTCGTCGGAAGACTCCTCTTGTTCAACCTCTATCGTCTTGCCACTCATTTTGTACACTAAAATTCGTTTACAAACCGAACAAACGAGACTCGATTACCACGAGAGCAAAATCTGGAGAGGAACTTTCGTCGCGGCTCTCACCGTGACGTTTTTTCGTGACGACACTATCGATATATAGATGTTTAGTTAATCGATGTTATATATCTAAAATAAAAATAAAATCGTAATAATATTTTAAAACGTTAATGTTTAATTAAACTTGTATATTAAAATATATTGTATTGATTTTATTTAGATTATTTACATAAGATCATTAAAACAAAGAAAATAAAATATTTACAATACATTTTTGTAATTTAAAGCATAATATATTAAAAAAATAATTTTGAGTCATACGTTTTATAATTTACTAATTAAAATAAAAGAATAAATAAATTTAAAAAGCTGCTGCTACTGTAATGAAAAGTTATACAAGCTTTTCAGCTCACAGTACATATACTTACGTCTCACGCTTTCCATTCCAGGGAGGTTTTACCTCTCTTGTTGTGTGGAAACTCTCTCTATGAAATAAAAAAGTCTCAGGATTGCAAATGTCTCTAAGTAGCAAATTATACTATAATTTGCTTTTATTGTTGCACTATTGGGAGCATAAAATCATAGCTTGTAAAGAGTTTTTAAAGTAGGTTTTTAGGCACAAAATCCGAGCACTCAATGGATTACAAATGAAGTGACGGTCGGAAAACTAAACACTTGCTAAACAGATTTATGCGTATATATATATATATATATATATATATATATATATATTTGCTCTCTGACAACCTCTCCAAACGATTGCTCAGTAAAACCGGATTGACGAGTTGCGAAAGAGCGTTATGGGAGAGCTACAATGCTCTTTCGATCTCTTAGCAAATATATATGTATATAATTATACATATATTTGTGTGTATTTTTATTTTTCGACGGATCGAGAGCATATAGTGCCTGATAAGAGAATGCAGAGCGTTTCTGTGCCAATAAATCTCATTCGAAATTAGTAATAACTATTTCTCCTTCACTGTTTCAAATATTAATTTGCATTTCCAGCAACTTTGAATTTAATATTTCAGTTCATTTTGTTAGAAAATGAAAATAATAACAATTGAAAGAATTTTTGTATAGTAAATAAAATATATCATTTACATTTACATTTTGAAAATGTTGTTGTTTATACATGTGTTGTTGTTTAAACATTTAAAATAGCATAGAAATTAGTAAATAATATTTAGGAGTTGAACCCATTTTGTATCTATTTTTGTATCTAAATATAAATTACTTTATATTATACACTCTACTCTTATACTAGCTTGATGTTTACATAAACTTTATCTGTAAACTTAAAACCTAAGCAAAAATTATTTAGTTAGACACTTATTTAGCAGAAGATCCCTTTTCGGCAGCCTTTTTGCCCGTCTCGAAGATCTTCTCCAGCTGGGTGAGCAGGCCAATGGCGCGATAGTTCTCCTCCATCAGAGCAAAGTCCTCGAGGGGCTTCAGCAGACGCAGAGCATCCTTGTAGCTCTCCACGCAGCTTGGCAGCTGTGCCTCGTTGCTGGCCTCTGAGTAGTGGCCAGGATTGGGAGCAGGTGCAGGTTCTTTAACTTCCTCTTCCGCGGAATTATTATCGGTGACGGGTTGAAGTGATTGTGGGGCATGGTGTATCTTTACTATCTTCAAGGAACAGTGATTGGAAATATCCTCCATCTTTCTCTTAACCGTTGTCCCGATTGAGGCACTCCTATTATCTTCATCTTCATCCTCATCTTCATCTTTGATTTCTATCAATTCAGTAGGAGTTTCTATGGCCACACAGTCCTCATCGTCTTCGTCGTTGGGCTCCAAGCTTTCGGTGGATGTTGTCGGTTGTTTCTCATCCTTTTGGGCCAGGGTTATTTTTTGGTCGTGCCGACTGCAATAGCTTACAATATCGCGGAGGTCCAGCGAGAGGGGAACCCGGCGATGGGGCACAGGAACACCCACCGAAAAGCTGAAGTTGTAGTGGTTCTTGAAATGATTAAACCAGGTCTTGTCGGGAAAGAAGCTATCGATCTTCAGAATGTCCCTCAAACTAATGGCCACGGATCGTAGGTTGTCCATGTCGAGGCGCCCCTTGTGATGCACCTGCGAGCGCTGGATGTACTCGTAGAGGCACTTCTCGAGAAAGGTAATCTTTCGCTTTCGTCGCAGATGAACCTCATCCGAGGTGGCTTGGTTCTGGCAAGAAGTATTCATCAGTGTCTTGGCACGATACAGAGGTCGTTCGATGGCCCTTTGATCACTGCTTGTGGGCGGAGTGGGCTCCGGAGATCTGGGCAGCAAGTTACAGGCCATGGCGGTGTGTCGTCCGCAGTATGACATGATGTCCTTTAAATCCATCGATTTCGGCGGTCTTCGGGTCATGGTAATCTGGCGATTCGAGAGCGTTATATTGTAGGCGGCTTTGAAGTGGTTAATCCAGGGCTTGTTCGGCGTAAAGCCATCGAGGCGCATCAGGTCGCGGAACTCGATGGCCCGGTTACGGATCAGCTCCTCGTTGACGTCGCTTTTTAGATAGAACTGCGCCCTTTGGATATACTCGTACAAGCAGTGGCCCAAAAAGTTCAGCTTTCGTCGACGCAGTTCACCGTCCTTGTTGACCTGGTTGCTTAGAACATTAGTGGCCTCGTGGAATGCCAGGATGGCCTGTCGGTTGGCCACCACGCTCTTGATTTGCTCCCAGCTGCAGTTGAAGTTGCGAGCGATCTTGCTGTACATGGGCACAATGTCGTACTGCCGAATGGCGGCCACACGCTCCTCCAGAGTCAGAACGTTTCGGATCCTCTGCGTTCCCCCAGAACCATCGCTCTGATTATCGTCCTTTTTTGTAGATTGGAGATAGATTAAATTGTTTTTATTATATATTTAATAAATTTATTATTATATATTTTTTAAATCAAAATAGATACAATAAAGCAACCAAAAAATTTGATAAGCTTGAACTTTAAGAAATTTTTAATTATTTGTAATCGTAATTTATATAGATTATTTTTAATTAAATTCACTATACATGATACCCACTGTAACTCGAGTACTTACGTCAGAGGACATGTCTACTAGATCTCTTAAAGGTCGCTCACTCTCTCTTCCCAAGGGGTTACTCTCTTTTTTGGGTTCGTGGTGTAACTCTCTATTTTTTCAACAATAAAGTACGCTGCGCAGAAGATTTTAATTTATATTTTCCTTTTATTAACTATTAAAACCAATTACTTACCTTTATTGTAGTTGCACTTTTAGAAGCACAGACATGCTCACAAATAAATTTGCAGCAGGTTTTTAGGCACAACCGCACGCGGAATATCCAAATCGTGTGAAAGGCGATCGACGACTGAAACACATGTTGAGCAGATTATTTGTATATATATAAACATACAAACAAATGATTCTCTCTCGATCTGCCGCTCTTCTGGCGGGCAGCAAAACCGGATCGACGAGTTGTAGAAGTTAAGGGAGAGAGCTCTCTCCCGCCTGCTTCTATTTTAAGGCGGATCGAGAGCATATGCAGCTTATTAAGAGTGTGCAATCAATCCGAAAATCAGCTTTCTTTATACATGTTATATTCCCATTAATTTAAACAACAGACTTTTAAATTAAATACATTTTTAGTTCTTTTGATCTGTTGCGGTAATTGGTTAGAAAATAAAAATGAATAGTTGTTTTAAAACAGTTTATTTATTTGTATTTTAAAATATAAACTTAATAAATGTTCAACAACCATCAAACACTTATATATAAACTGAGTAGTTTTTAAGAAATTGAGTTGGATCACTTCAATGGCAGTTACTTTAGTGGGACTGCTCACTTCTTTAGCTTTTTAGGTAATGCTTAATATCCATTTCACTTGGAAGCTGTTTTAATATAACATTAGTCTTGAAAACATCTCGATAATGCTATTGGTCTGATTCTGTGTCTCCTTTCACAATATATACGTTGAAATTAGTCATAATTATTCCTTTGAAATAAACTAAGATCACAGCGAGCACTCAAAATCTTCAGGTTTCGCTGGATTAATGAGAGCTGTTTCAACTTCAGACAAAAGCCCGATGGCCCGATAGTTATCATTTAACATGGCATATTCCTGCAGAATTCTCACGTGTGCCAAAGCCGTATTTTTATCATCGATGGCTTTCAAGCGATCCTGAATCGAAATGACTTCCTCGAAGTCTATTGGTTCCATCTTGGTGTCAAAGATCTCTGTCTGCAGATTATACAAATTAATGATTAAATAATTTATTTAAATTAGTTGTATAAATTTATACATGCCTTTTCCTCTTTAATAACATCAGACATAATTTCATCGTTCATGGATGCGTCGAGCGGCTAAAATAAATAATATATTCATTAAAGGTTCTGTAAGCTATTCTTGAATTTCATCCTACCTCAATATCTATTGAAGGTTTAGGTGGATCCATTTGTGTTACACTTTCCTGTATCATGTTACAGTCCGTCAGAGGCTAAAACATAATGTACATTGAAGTTTACAAAATTACAAGATTTAAATATAGAAAAACCCACCTCGATTTCCACCCTAATCGTAGACTCTATATTTGTATTTAATACTTCATCTACTGTCGGCATCTAAAATGAGTTTTTTTTATTGTATGCATTTTATGGGATTTTATGATATTTATTTGGCTTACCAAAGCTGATTTGGGAGTCGTTGTATTATTTATTGGTATACTTGTATTGGGAACTACCTCTCCGCTATCTTGTAAAACCTTATGAGACCACTTCAAGCATACTTTGCAAACCTCTGGTAAGTATTTCTTATTTTTATTCACACGCTGAAGGAAAGCACATCTTTTGCAGCCTATGGTGGCCTTCTTTCTATTGCCGATCTTTTCCTAAAAAAGAATCAATTACTAAATAGGAAGTATTGAACGGGAGGTGTTGATTTTGCTTACTTTTGCTTTCAAAAGCACGGTTTTGGCAATGCATTTCGTGTCTGTCTTTGGCTTTGGCGCAGAAATCTTAAATACAAAATTGGTGAAAATATTAATCAAAATTGGTAAAAATATTAATCGCAGTTGGAATTAATATCCTCACTATCTTAATTACGTTTTCCGTCACGATTTTATGGGTGGCCTCTATACCAGTCTTTGGCTTTAGTGTATAAACCTGAAAAATTATATTTATATGCTAAAACATTTCTTTAGGGAGTCGAATGAATATATCTTACGTTCTTTATTATATTTTTCGTCAAGACATTATTAATTGATTTTGCATCTGTCTTGGGGTTTGGCGAAGGTATCTGGAAAATATAATTCTACATTATTTAATTTGCATAAATTAAATTATTGTTTATAAATAACCAAGATTTTTCTTACGTTCTTTCTTATATTTTCCGTCACGACTATATTAATGGAATTGGACCCTGAATTAGGCTTTCGTAAAGGAATCTGAAAAAAGGAGTTTATAACTTCTTATTACTTACAAATCATTTTATATTTAAGTGCTAATACATTTATGTATTTTTCTAATATGCTTGAATTAAATATAATTAAATAAAACCCGCTGACTCAAGATCTAAATAATTTTATGACAAAGATTCTTCTTACATCCTTTTTTATATTTTCCGCCACGACCTTATTAATAGATTTCGTTTCCGTCTTGGGTTTTGGTGTTGAAATCTGAAAAATATAATTCAAATTACAGGTACATTATAAATATTCATTTTACAGATTCTCCTTACCATCTTGTTTGCATTCACCGGCTTGCTACTGATGGGAGGCGCTGGCACCTTGACCTTGGCAGCCTCCATCTGCTCCAGGCGAAGCCTCCAACGCTGGCGCAGACCTTTGGCCTTTTCTTGCTCCTGTACCAAAGCATAGATATCCCGTTGATAGAAGCGGATCTTGATGGGATCGTTCTCTTTCCCAACAATGACTCTGAGAAGGGCCAGCTTATTGTTTTTCTCTTGGCAGATTTTGTCTATTCCATGCATATGTATGGTCACCTTCTGGATTTCGGCTTCCTGCAGAGTCTTTAGCTGCAGGCTGTACTTGGCCATGAGCTCGCGTGCCTGGATCTGATCCTTAATCGCCTGTATCACTTTCTCCTTGATGGTCTGACGTATTGCGGGGATCGTCACTTTCAGGTGAGCGTTCCGCAACCCGTGAATTCTTGCGGTAGTGTCTTTGATGCGACGGGACATCACCAGCAGATGGGATTCCAGTCGCATAAACAGGGACGTATTCGGTGGCCGGCATCCAGGCGGAGCGGGGCCCATGGCAAATATGCTTCTTATCTTAAAGTTGTCCATTTAATTAAACGTCGGCGCCTATTTGGAAAGAAATATCTGTTTTATGTATTGAGAGTGGCCATACTTTGTTATGATATTGCCGGACCGCTGGAGGGATGTTGCCATCTGTGCTGCCACTATAAAAAGTGTTCTAAAAGGCTGTTCTATAATTATAATTTATTTTAAGGCGAAGAAAGTAAACTTCTAAGTGAAAAGCTATAAAATATTTAGAATTTTGTTAAAGCTAAAAATGTATAATTTATTATGCTATCTAGGCTCTAGTTTGTATGTCTATATTTAAAAGGATACTTTCACGTCTGCTCAATCTCAAAGTCCTTGGCCTTTGGCGGATACTGGAAGGCCTGTTCCGCCTGCATAAGCAGCCCAATGGCCCGAAAATTGTCGTGGATCATGGCGAACTCCTGGAGGGCTCTCAAATGCTTTAAAGCCTGCTCGCTGGTGGCGATGGACAGTTCATCCTTGGTCTCTTCGATATTCACCTCAGGCTCGGCGGCATTGTACACCTCAATGTAATCCACTTCTGGTGATTCTCCACGCATAATGTTGTTCCTTCTAATCTTCGGCTGCAGCTTACCGCCTGCCTCGCCGCCGTACATGGCAATCCGCTTGCGATTGGAACGCACCTCGGCAGGTGAAAGAACAGTCTCTTGATTGCCGCCCAGGATTGAAATCTCCGAATCTGCTTCGTCGTAGTCGTCGACGAGGAACGAGGCCATTGGGTTCGAGTGGTCATAATCTTCGTAGCTCAGGACCACCTGGGTGCCAGGCGGAGCCTCGTCCTTAAGGATCTCAGCCATTTGGTCGTAGAACTGCCAGTTGGGCTGATAGTCTGCCCCGCGCTCCAGGTGCTTGTTGCGGATGCAGAAGTACGTCTTCTTTAGGTTCCTAAACTTCCTGTCCAGCTGCACGGCATCAATGTCAGTCATTCCCTGATTGATTAGCAAGGACACCATCTCGCCCCATACATCTTTGACCTTACGACGCGGATCCCGAAACTGCTCCTGTCGTTCGATGTACATGGCCAGCAACATCTGGGTGTATGTAGGAGTCCACTTCTTATCTTTAACTGGTTTTTGTGGAAAGCATAACGATTGGTTTCTGTTTTTATTGTTTGATCTAGTAGTCCTACTCACGTTTGATGTCCATCGTTTAAATCAAATTGCTTGGCAACCAATCCTGGGAAATTGGAAAAAATTAATGATTTTTACAGCGGTCCAGACTATGCTTCTCTTCATTTGTTTTTTTTCTGACGCTGTTTTGGGGGAAGGTATCATGATCAAAGCAGCTGTTACGGTTGGTATCGATAGTCCCACTATCGATTAGGTAGCACAAAATGGTGATGACACTTTGGCTACTGAACACTTTTTATTCAAAAGTTGTTTAGTTTTAAAACGTGATCAAATCGACAATAATATATGGATTAATACAATTTCTTATTAAAACAAAAAAAAAATCGTTAAATGTAAATAATCTCATGACTTCTGTTTTAGGATCTGGATTAACTTTTAATAATTTAGTTAATTAGTTATTGTTTAATGCAAATAAGGCCAATATGATTTTGCCTTGGCAGACCTATGGTTTACTTGATCCCGTTGAAAACTGCATTAAATAACAAATTGGCTTAGAACTTTTCCTTTGAATACCCAAACGCACTTTATTTTAAGTTTATTATTTTTAAAATTGTAAATAACTGTTATTATATTAAATAATAAATAAGTAATAATTGTTATACAACGTTTGTTTACAATCTCTGGTTAAAAAAGAAAAAATCAGAATGAATTTTTAATAATGACGACTTAAGCTCTTATTCTTTTATTCATTTATTATTATTATTTATTTTTGACTAAACATTGCATTCAATAGTTATGTATGAAAACATTTCCCAGACGCTCAGTGCTGCTCCCTACCGCCAGTTAATTTTACAGAATCATAAGTACTATTCGATATCACTAGATGGCGCTTTAAATCATGTAAAATTTTGGTTACAATTTAAAAAAATCAAGAAAATATACAATTTAAAAATATTCTATTATACCCTTGCAGGGTATTATAGTTTCAGTCAGAAGTTTGCAACGCAGTAAAAAAGACATCTCCGACCCTATAAAGTATATATATGCTTGATCAGCATCAACAGCCGAGTCGATCTAGCCATGTCCGTCTGTCGGTCTGTCCGTCTGTCTGTCTGTCTGTCTGTCTGGCTGTCTGTCTGTCTGTCTGTCTGTCTGTCTGTCCGTTTCTACGCAAACTAGTCCCTCAGTTTTAAAGCTATCTGAATGAAACTTTGCAGTTAGTCTTCTATATACTCTCACTCGTACATATGTCGGAACGGGTCGGATCGGACGACTATATCATATAGCTGCCATAGGAACAATCGGTAAAATTTTCGAAAAAAAATTATAACTTTGTCAGTTTTCAACACAATTCTACCAAATTTGATATTTGGCCGTTAATTATTATTCTAGAATTTTGCTTTTAATTTCATAAAAATCTGACGACTATATCCTATAGCTGTCATGGGAACAATCAGGAAAATAATAAAAAAATCATGCCTCCGCAGCTTCTGAACATATTTTCATCAAATTTGAGATTTGACCACTTAATATTCTTTCAGAATTTTAGCAGTCCTATAGCTCCCATAGGAACAATCAGGGTAATAATAAAAAATTCATAGTTTCGCTATTCCTCAACATATTTTAATCAAATGGGATTTGGTCACTTATTATTATTTCAGAATTTTGATTTTAATTTTATAGTTCAATTGCAATCTGCAAGGGTATATAAACTTCGGTGAGCCGAAGTTAGCTTCCTTTCTTGTTAATAAT